>JAJTUV010003308.1:0-65487 GCA_021653895.1 Mastomys natalensis | reverse complement strand
CATTCAGATTTCGGGTACACTGAAATAACAATATTTCTTGCAGATTGGTCAAATCCGGGGTATTTACCTTTAGCTACATCTATATCCTGGTACTTTTAATTACACTTGATAAAATTCATTTTCATTGAATTTTCAGCAGCCAAATGCTTGATAGTAGTTATTGAAGAGTGTGTGGATTAAAAATCTCAGAATTAAAGGAAATTTGCAGTTACTTGTGCTTTTGTTTTGCCTTTTTGATTCTTGGCAATGTATGGTAACTAAAAAGAAAAAAAGTATCCTAGAGGTAACTCAATAGATCACTCGGGCAAAAACATTGTTTTTAAAAATGTTTAATCATTATGTGCAAAATGTGTGCAGGTGCTCCAGAGAGACCAAAAAGAGTAACTGAAGTTAGAGGCAGCTATTAGCCACCTGATTTGGATTCTGGAGCCAAATTTGAGTCCCCTCTGCAGGAGCTATAAAATTTGCTTTTAATTGAGGAGCCATCTTTTAAGCCCTGTTAAAGATATTTTCAAAAAGGATTTTTTAAATATATATATATATATGTTTTTCAGAATTGAATATATTGATTGTGTGGCCTTTCTTTTTTTTTTTTTTTCCTTTTTCCTTTTTCTTCTTCTTTTTTATTAAACCCTTCAGCAGTTTGTCTCTATGGTTTCTGGGAATCTTAAGACTGGGAAGAGAGAAACGGAAAAGGGAGGGAGAGGAAGAGATGGAAGGGAAGGGCGGGAGAAATAACATTCGGGGTTTATGTATGCATTAATGTATGTATTACTGAGGTTTCCAGCAGTGTTTACTGTGTAAGGGGATGCAGGGACACAAAAGGTTAATTACTGTGCATCATGTCAGCTTACATGGTTTCCTATCTCATACAGAAAACAAATTAGGCTGGTGACTTGTTGTTTTTTTCCATCTCTTCTTGCTAGCAACGGTTACCATGGTGACACAGTGACTGCTGTGTGATTTGGCGCAGATAACACTAGAGCTTCCATTTTAGGGTTCTTACCTGAATCACTGATTACTAAAACATCTGTCATTTCCTGTACTGCTAACCCTTCTAGAATAATTAGTGTAAAAAATTCACTTTTCTCTTATGTAAAATAATTTTATTAGTACATTTATCAATATGACTCAATCTCCCAGTTTTTTGTTAGAATTATTCGGTTATTCTATATTTTGATGCACAATATTGTTTCAGAATTGCCTGTTAGAAGCCCTTCAAGATGGCCTTAGTGTTTACTTGACATTTTCTTGAAATAATTGAGAATGCACTTTGCTGTCTGAGCAGGACCTTTACCCGAAGTAACAGTGTCTGTTTGAGGAGCCTAGATGTCAGGATTTGAAGAACAATTTCATCAAAGTAAAATTTGATGAGATCAATGATTGTGTTAGGCTTTCTCACAAAACAAAGATAAGGGGTTACTTTCACAGCAAAATCCTATCCAATCAGGAATGGCGACCTCATGGAAACTGCATTATGGAATCTTACTTTTAAATCGGCCTTTTATTTATCTTAAATACCCTAGTATCTTGTAAGATAATTTGCAACTAGAAGAGGGATTATCACCTAGAATCCTAGATCAGGGTCTCCAGACTCTCCCTAGGGAATGACAATAGCTACATTATCCTTACTAAGGGCCTGGCTAGCAATGTATTGTTCTTCTTTGGTTGCCATGACTACAGAGACAAAGTCGAAGATGGCATCTTTTTATGACCGGAGAGAAAAAAGAAATCACCGTGCAACACTCCTATCTGTAGAGCCCTGTCAGGCTGCCTTCCATCCCCTCCCATTCAACCCATCTCTGGGACACGAGGGACACAGCTACCAAAACCTCACTTTTGACACCCCCCATTCTTTCTCCATTACCTCCCATCTGCACTGCACTGCAGAATATCTCCCTACATGCGACTGTCAAGGAAGGCTGCAGATACCTGATATTTCATCCCATTGAAGTGCCGAAATGAGTTTACATTCATTAAAGGTACTTTTGAACAGTGCTAAAATTATTCTGTTTGTAGAGCTATAAGTTAAGTCATAATTGAGGTATTTTTTCTCCTTATATGATATACAAGCACAATGTATTGCTTTATTTCTGTATTTCAATTAATTTTTTAACCACAAAATAATGAGTTTCATTGATTTACTGATGTATCATTGTACCTTGCTTATATATTTGACTCTTTCCTTACTACTCTCCCCCTTTTCTCCCCGCCTCTTACTGGTTCTTTTCTTCCCTGACAAACAGTCCTCTTGCTTTCAAGTCGTAAGTAGTTAAAAACAAGGCAATATTTTTTTCCCATAATGGGGGTTCATTGGTGCCATCTTGTGGCAGAATTCTGAACTACAGATCCTCAGTGAGTGGAAATGTAGGGATGGGATCAGTTCATACAAACTCATCCTACAGAGATTTCTAAAATTCTGGGTAGAAAAGGGAAGAGTTTCCAGTATAAAGAGCTACTGCCAAGACTCTAAACATGAATTACACCATGATATTATGCATAAATGGAAGTTTTATGAGCAAGCAGCCAAAAGATAATTTTTACTTAAGTCTCTACATTGCTACAAATTACATAAACAAATATCTATCTTTGTAACTTATTGTAGTTGGTGTTCTAATTCTGTAATTAATTTTATAGTCATTAGATGAGCTTCTGCTATAAATTACTGTATTCATTAGTAATAGACACGTGTGTTAGCATAGAAAGGATAACATGAGTGCTAAAATCTTTTGCAACATTTTCAATTTTTAAACAATGGATTTATTTTCTCAAGTCCCCCAAAGGAAGTTAAGTTGATCTATTACTTTGTTAATTATCTTTATTAGTTGTTGCCATTTCTATATTGGATTTTTAATCTATTTCAGTCATTTGATATTCAAATTGTTCTGGTTTTTTTTTTTTTTTTTTTTTTTGTGATGTGGGGATTCCTTTAGCATAGCTTTTGTTCTTTTTTGAGGACTTATTGTAATTTATCTTAATTTAGGCTTAATTGACACATTCTTTATCCAAATAGTATGATCAACCACTTCTTAAAAGCTGATTTCCTATTAGTGGAAAATGTTTTGATCAAACTAGAAAATTAGAATTGCTTACTACTAGTGCACTGGTAGCTCACCCAGTCAGCGTTCTACTACATATATCTAAATGTGAATTATGTTTTTAGGAATGTGATAGTTGGTTTTAGTGGTCAACTTGACACAATCTGAAATCACCCAGGAGTATCAGTGAGGGGTTGTCTAGATTAGGTTAGCCTGTAGGTATATCTGTTGAGGGTTACCTTGATTATCTGGAACCCTCGCCCATTGCTGATAGCATCATTCTCTGAGCTAGGAATCCTGGATTATATAAGAGCGGAGAAAATGGAGATGAATCCTTGCATACAGATATGAATGCATTGCTCTCTGCTCTTGGCTATGGATGTAATGTGATTAGCTGCTTCAAGTTCCGGCTGCCTTGACTTCCCCACAGTGATGCATTATAACTTGGAATCATGAACCAAATAAACACTTTGTTTCCCTAAACTCCTTTGGTCAGGATATTTTTATTACAGCCATAGGAAAATAAAGACAGAACTGTGCATGATTAGTTTCCATATAGAGAGGGTCCTTCATCTTATTACTGCTAGCATTGATTGGTTATTGCTTTAACCTTTCAACTTTAAAATATGGAGAAATATAATACCACTTTTCACTTTTAATGGGTGAAAATTATCACATTATATATGTTAATATTGACAACATTTCTATAGATATCAAAGTCTTTTGTATCTATCTTGTCCAGAAAGTAGTTACTAGCCACCTGCTAATGTTGCATATCTAAAATGTGATGAGTACAATTGAAAAGATGATTTAACTGCATCTAAATTCTACTCCATTATACTTAGTGTTTATCACTTCTGTTGGAACACATAGCTCAAACACATTTTTCCACACCTCCCTTTTCCATATCTCAATTTATCCTGCAGGATACTACATTGAAGTAGAGAGGGAATGTTTGTTCTTGTTGATTTTATACTTACATAATTTGTCAGGATATTGATTACTGTATCAATCAATAGCATATTAGTGAACATATGCCATTCATTCATTCATTCATTCATTCATTCATATTCTTTCATTATTAGAAATTGTTTTGCCAGAAAAGACAATGTTCTTATGCTAACCCTCCTGTTTTTTTTGCATTGTTTCTATTGAGAAAGACTCTTATAAAAAGATTTTTTTTTTCTAAGACACAATTCCTATATCTCAAATGACCTTCATTTTGAAACAGATGACATTTGGAGATAAGCAAGCAAGAAAGTCTGTTTTCTGTCATATATCTTTTATTCCACCAGCTTTTTTGACTCTTGATTTCTTCTTAGTGAGACAAGGTGACAGAATTTGTAACTGGGCTCAATGTACAGAGAATAGTGCTGAAGCCAGTGAATAGAAGAGACTCAGCCAGAACCTGTGGTGATTGATGTATCTGGCAACTAAAATGCAATTTGTTGACAACTATGTTTCAAACTGCTTGAACCATCATTCTTCATTGTGCTTCTCACCTTACAGAGAACAATACTCAGTACTGAATATGGGCATGGGGATTGAGAAAGATTTGGATTTTACCCTGAAAACTTTTACCAGCTAGTTACAAGTTCTAGAATAAGGAACTCGTCTGCCACATGTCTTGTAACTGCTCGTGACTTTATTATTCTCTATTATCATTCTACCATCTATCCAGAGCAAATTGTTGATGGTAGGATTACGCTGCCATGTAAAACATGATGTACCATGAAATTTTACCTTTATAATCGAGTGTTGAATATCCAGATTAAGAGATGACTATAGAAAACGCTTGAGCAGATCTAGGCCTTTAGCATCACTTTATGTGATACTTTTCCAGTTAAGTGTACTATTCACACATTTGGAAGTGTGTCTACAAATAAAGAGTTCATTAAAAATAAAATTTAGGTTGACAAAGAAAAGGTATCAATCGTTTAATGCATGTGAACCCCGTGTGCTACAATATTAACTTTCTGGCAAGATATGACCACCGGGGCAATACTGGCATGACTATTCTAGGAGTAACTAGGCACTTTCTGATACATAGACAGAGTACATAACTCAACGTAAACCTGGCTAAAAGACTATAGCTGCAGGTCATGGGCCCTAGGAGGAAATCTAGTATTGATGTTTTGCTAAATGAACATGTATTTAAACTGCCTTCTACATGTGTTTATACCCACAGAATGGTGAAGCTCTCAGTCTTTATTGGTCGGAGAAGCATGTTTATCAGTGAGTGACAGTGAAAGCAGATATTTCATAACTTGCCAGAGTGCTAAGATTAAAGGAGTGCGAAGCCCTAAATGGGACATCTGTATCACCTACTCAAAGACCCCGCAAATATTGTCAAAGAAGGGATCAAAAGACTTTAAGAGCTGAAGGATGGGGAATAGTACTATAGAAAGCTGTCATCTGGATATGGAGTTAAGAAACACAACGCTGCTGTGAACACAAGCGTAAGACCTGAACACGTAAACAGAAGACATACGAGTAGGAGGGGCGCTAGTTTGGAAAAAGAACCAGCTCAGTAGGAATGGGAAGGACAAAAGAAGGTAAGTGGGAGATATGATCACAGTGAATTGTTGACAAGCAAGAAACCGTGAAAAAATAAACCAGAGTAAGTCTGAGGCTGGAGAGACGACTCAGCATTTAAGAACACCAGGCTGGGTTCCTGACCAAGCCAGCTCAGTCAGTCACCAGGGTCTTGAGGAAGGGAATGGGGATTCAAGAAAGAAAAGACAAGTAGACAACATAATTGTATGACCCCAGCTAATACTGCAGCTGAAGCACATTTAATTTCTCCCAGTATGCTATTATATCATTCTAGGTACATACAAAAGAATAGGGTCAGTCCTAAGGCATAAACAAAGTAGTCAAGGAACAAACAAGGCATAAGCAAAGGTCCTGTGGTCACTGAATTCAAGGACTTAATCAAGATGTTCAAGATACAAAGAACAAATTGATCAGCTGTATTTTCTTGAGCTTACTTCCTTGGCCTAGCCCAATGTCAAATATTCTTGCCAAATTCCTAGAAGCAGCCTCAAGAGCTCTCTACAGGTTTCCAGTACCCACATGGTGTCTCATAGCCATCAGTAACTTCAGTCCAAAGTATCCTGTACCCTCCTTTGACCTTTGTAGACACCAGGCAAACATGGGTACACTTATATACATTTACACATAAAATAAAACGATGTAAAAATATATAAGTAAGAGGAAAATTCAAATCCAATCCTTATTTTTCATTAATTGCTAGATAATCAGTCACAAATAAATGTTTTGTTATCTGAAAAATCAAAGTTAAAAATAAAAAAACTTAAAAATCCAAACTAGTATCTTTAATTTCATTATTTTAAACTGATTTATTTATATATTAGTATTTCAGATAAATGCATATAGAGCTATAAAATTAATAGTTTTTAAAGAAAACATCATTTTCTGATTGCATCTTCTTCATTCTCTCCTGTGAAATATTTATCCTGGGTGAGATGACTCCTCACAGACGCTCCCCTCCCACACTCAATAATGAAGGACAGAGAGGAAGATAGAGTTCAGTGTAAACTTGAAATGACTCAAAATTTATCTCATGCCATCTGGTAAGCATTGAGTGTCAAGACAAGTAGAAGACACATACAATGAATGTCCAACATGACTACATGCATAGAGAACATAATATCAACAGTAGAAAGTATGATACTCTTAAAATTAATGACTACTATGGTTGCTGATTATGTGTGCCTGAAATTAACTACATTTTCCATTATTTCTAAAGTAACAGGTGCCATTTGTAAATTTTATAACCAAAATGAAAACCCATGTAGACATTGCTCTGCATGAAGTATTACAGACTTGTAAAATTATAATACCTTTAAATTCTCACATTAAGATACAAAGAATTATATATACATTTGAAATTTATTCAAAGGATTTTTTTTTTTTGGTAATTATAGTAACCACCTTCTGTCTGGTAATGATCATAAACAAGAATTTTTAAGGTTTTGTTTTTAGTAAATGTCATTGCAGTTTTATTTCAAAAATACAAATCATCATATGAAATGTGGATTTTTTTTTGTATGTTTAATCTATTGGAGGGATAAAGAAAAAGAAATGGACAGTAACATTTTGGCATGTGACTTGGACATGTGCCTCCTTACATATTTTCCATTAGAACTAATAAAATGTGCTTCCTCTCATGTATATTTTCTATTAGAGCAACTGAAACACGTCTTCCTCCATGTGTATTTTCTATTAAAGGACTAAAATGAGCCTTTTTGTATGCATATATTCTATTAGAGCTATTAAAATGCACATATTCATTTTCTTATTTTCTATGCTTTAATGAGCAAGAGCATATTCTTTGGATGTTCCCAGGGCCCTGGACCAAATGTGACTCTGCTTTTATACCAAATCCCAGGGGAGACTATGGAGCTTGAGAGCTGGGCAATTTTTACACTGTCTTTCACCTTCTCTCCCCTCTGGAGATGAATTGGGTTGATAAACAGAGGGGCTTAATGCCAATTAAATAACCTTTGTTTTGGGACAATTCAGTGGGAAACTCGTTTTCACTTAATATACGTCAATGAAACCCAGCAAAGTGGGTATATACTCTGATTGCTAACAATGTGGGTTATCTGGGAGATGTAATTGAGAATCTTTAAACGTCCCTGGCTGATGGTACATCTCTTGGACTGTCATGTAGACAGAAAAAATAGTTCTTAAACTACCTGTTTCCTAGTTTCCCTAGCTTTAAGATGTTCCCCTGCTATCTGTGTTGCTTTTCTATATGAAGATTTGGAGATACTTACTTGGTCTTACTTTTTAAATTTCTAAATCAGGGATTCTCTTGTTGTAGCCAAAAGTAGGGAATACATGAAAGAAATATACTTGTAAAATGTACCTTAAACTCTATTACTCATGAAGAAGCATTAACATTATTAACTTAGACATACTAGTGGACAAAAATGAATCATATCTTTAAGAAACAGAATAATACAATAAGATAATGATGTTTTTATAAACTATTCTCATACCACTATGGATGTCATATTATAAAAAGTTAATGCATGCCAATAAATATTAATCCACATGATGTAAAATGACCCTTCATTTGGGAATGAAAATGAAAGTTGTTAAGACTTATGATTTCCTTACTTCTTGACGCTCTTATAACTGTTAAATCTGTACATTCTTTTTAAATCAACAAGAGCATACATAGAGCGGCTACTGATATCTGATTTTAATCAAAGAGAGCTGAGGCACAGTGAGGGTAACTCTGGCAAATGGATAAAACTTAGATTTGAACATGGGTTCTGTGATTCCTAAGTAAATATAGCTCTTCAACGTGGCTACTTCTGATTTTTACATAATGTTTACAGTCTTATAGCTCATAGAAAAAAAACAAAGGAAACCACCATGAATATGTGTCTTAAAATGACTGAAATGTAATCCTTCACTGTTGTAATAATTGAACATCTCAAACACAGGGATCAACTGTCCTGTGCATTTGGAATCACTGAGAAGACTCCTTGGTTTCTCACTGGGCACTGTTTGTGGCCATGAATTGTTGATCTTTCTTCTTTGCAGAGACAGCATTCTAATCTATGCCTCTACCATCGAATGTTCCAGCTGTATGTTTCTATGTCAATGGTATTTCATCTTACAGGGACACGAGGCATACTGAACTTAAAGTCCCACCATATTGACCTCATCCTAATATGATCACACCTACTAACATTGTAACTCATAATGAGAACTACACTGATAGGCACTTAGACCTGGGATGTCAACATGTCTTTGAAGACCACACAGTTCAAAACCAGTAGCTTCACATTTATTCCAGTTAATAGGAAGTTAATGTAAAGTAATGGCTATTAGTGGGCTGAAATTGAAGGAAAATTCTGTTGTTTCCTTATCCTGACAGCCGTTGTCAGCTTCAAGAATATTCTGTGTTCTCGGGAATTACAGATATAGTTCAGTAGTTGAGAACCCTTGCTGCTCTTGCAGAGGACCATATTTTGGTTCCCAGCACTTACACAGCAGCTCCCAACTACTTGTAACTCCAGTTCCAGGGAATGCAACACCCTCTTCTGACCTCTATGGGCGCCAGGCCCATATGTCGTGCATTTACATACCTGTAGGCAAACACTCATATATGTAAAATGAAACAACTATTTTTTAAAAAATATTTCCCATTCTAAATGACCATGCCTTTTATGATGTTGGATCTGAGAATGCTTGTTTCCCCATTTGACTATTTTGTACAATTGCTTATACTTATAAGCAACATGAAAGAGTAAATAAGTAATATTACACTATAGGAGGCCTATCAGAGACTCTTCTAATGAGTATATGTGTATAATGTTCTACATGAGTTTTTTCATTAGTTTTTGTATTTGTATAGAAAGATATGCATGTATATGCAAAAACTAAACATTCATTTCTGTAACCTACAATGTCTTTAATAGCATACCTCAAAGACCATTGACTGCAAGCACCAATTCATGCCATAGGGATAGTTAGGTTACAAATGACCAATCAGGAGAAAAATGACATAATAATGGCTAAAATGTTCTATGTGGAAAGTACTTTTAAAGACTTATTTTCATTTTATTTTGTATGCACTAGCGGTTTACCTACATGTATTTGTATGTTCCATGTGTATGCAGTGCCTACAGAGCCAGGAGAGGAGCTGGGTCATCTGGAACTGCTGTGACAGAGGATTTTGAGGCAACCACTGGAAGCTGAGGATTGAACCCAGGTACTCTGGAAGAACAGGTGTTCTTAACCATCTCTCCAGCACATTGAAAAAGTACTTCATAAATAAAAAAGGTGTACAACCATTTAGTGCTTACTGTGTGTTCACAAAGCAGAGAATGTGGCGAATCGTCATTTATGAATGAGAGACTGAGACAGAGAAAGTGATGTTTTTGTTCAAGGCTGCACTGTCAGGGAGTGAAACACCTTGGATCAGGACTCAATATATTATGCTTCTGAGCCTGGGAAGCTGTCAAAGATGTGCTGTTGAAGAAGCAGGCTGCTACTCTTGTATCCTTTTCCTCCTACAGAGTTGCCTTTTCCAGCCTTGATATGAGGATTTGTGCCTCGTCTTATTGTAACTTGTTATCATGTTAGGTTGATATCCCTAGGAGGCCTGCTCTTTTCTGAAGGGAAACGGAGGAAGAGTAGATTTGGGGAAGAGGAGAGATGGGGGAGAGACTGGGAGGAGCAGAGAGAGAGGAGGCTGAGTACAGATGTAATGTACGAGAGAAGAGTAAATAAAAAGAAAAGTAAATAGGCATCATGACATGCCTATCTATGGAAAGTCATCAGAGGTAGAATGTGGTATGTTAATATATCTATATAAATTAGGTGAACTTAGTGATTTAAAATAGTAGCTGGCTTCCTTGGAGAAGATGTTCATTACAATCCTAAGGACAGAGACCACATGCAGTAGGATAACGAGTTAAAGAGTCCGGGCTAAAGAAAGAATGAACACAGGGAATGTAGAAGCATCTCATTGGAATCTTTGAAGGAGGAAGAGAGTTAAAAATGGAAGGGAAAGAAAGAAGGAAGTAGAGGAAGGAAGAGGAGAAAATAGCAAGAATAATTAGCTGATAAAGGAATGAACAATTGGTGTCCAAAGAAGTGCTGGGGACGATCAGGGCTTTGTCTTCTAGGGAGGCAGCAGAAAGCAGGAATTATGGTATGATGTAGCTGGGCAACTCAGAGATCTGCCTACCTGTTAAGCCAACGGTAAATCAGCTTTTTTTTTAGATAACTGGCAGGATTTGAAGAGAGCTATTCCTTCCTCTTCATCCACCAAGAGACTCCGAACACTTCCTGTTGCACTGTTATCTTAGTTGGGCGGGAGGCAGGGATAAATCTCAGCGTTAAATGTCCAAATACTAATAGCATGAAAATGTTTTCCCCACAAGCCAAGCAAATCCAGGAATGTCTGCCTGATACCTTGGTGCCAAGCTCCACTGTCCTTCCCCTCGGGTTCCATACTCTGTTGTCCAGGCAGCATCCACCTCCATTTTCGTTTCCCTTCTTTTATTTATTCAGTCGTGTATTATTTTAATCTAGCACCTGAAGTAACGGGTTTCATTATCACATAGGGTTTTGTTGATATGGAGAGAGTAAAAGATCTTTGAGTACCCATGGTGAGTCTTTAATATACAAATGAAGTTTTCTAAAAGACCTAGAAATGTCAAGGACTAGCCTAAGCTTAGAGTGGGATTGCGGGGGATGGGAGGGGGAGAGGGTGTCTGGGAGAGGTGAAACAAAGGACTCCAAGTCACATTGTGGGTCAAAGCCAGTATCCTATGTTCTGCTCCAGACAGCTTTCCACACTGCTCTCTGTTCTGCTTTCTTTCTCTCTGATCTGCTGTCTCTGGAGATCTCGAGACAGCTCTCAACGTTTTGCTCGAAACAGTTCTACAAGCAGTTCTCTCTTGCTATTCTAAAAAAAAAAAAAAAAAAAAAAAAATTCTCTGCATAACTCATCTCTTACAGATCAAAAGCCCAGTCTTTTATTTTACATATCAATCCAGTCATTTACTCCGGGTTTCCTTTTGATTATTTTATGAATCAGCATCCAGTGACTCCAGCCCCTTAATTCTTAAGGAGACAGGAAGTGCACATTTCCTTTTAACTTTGTAAAAGAATCCAGAAATCTGCCTACCACTTTTAAACACAGACGTAATATAGCTGGGTAGGACTCGGTCCTGAAATTACCATTTCTACCACACCTGGGCCTAACCTTGCTCTGTCCCAGACTGACCTTGAACTCAGGAATCTGTCTGCATTTGTATCTGCCTCTTTGTATCTTTCTGACAAGCTGGCTCATTGTTCCTTTAGATCTGTGAAGCCCCGTATACAATTTATATTGTATCATTATTTTTGCATCCCGTATACAATTTATATTGTATCATTATTTTTGCATCCCGTATACAATTTATATTGTATCATTATTTTTGCATCCCGTATACAATTTATATTGTATCATTATTTTTGCATGGTTGAGAAATTATATATTTTTTTGAACCCATGGTTTTAGAGTTCTTTTTCACATCCTTAAGGGCAGTCCTGAAGGTCCCAGCATTTATCATTTTGCTGAGACAAATAACCACACCTTTGCCACCCAGATTGGTGCTGTCTCTGCTTATCATGGAGTCATTAACAGAGAGGACTTTCCTTGAAGGAACATGAAAATATGTACATTATTATACAAACAAGCCTTATGTCCATAGCAGCCATCCATACTTGTGGGGGCCACATCTGTTGGCCCTGTTGCAGGGGCAGGAACCATGTCATTCTGTCCCCACCAAGGCCATGCTGGTCCCGGCATAGAAACACAGTAAATGAATTGTTTTGTCTCCTTTGTTACTCTGTACAAAAAGATACTCCTCCTTAAAAGAAAAAGAAAAGGTTCCCTTGCTCGTCTTCTCACACTGCACTTGTGTCCTTCCTCCCCACAAGATAGTGCCTTTGTCGTTTTCATCTGACGTGCATTCTATTACCCTCGATATTTCCCCCTCTCCGTGAAATGTTTAGAAGATGGACAGATCTGCAAATTATATTAAGCAAAGTAATTCAGAATCAGACACAAATACCTCATGTCTGCTCTTACATGGGATCTTAGATCTGTGTATGAGTGGCTTTTATAGATCATGAGACCAGAATGAAGATTGTGAAAGGGTAAGGGAGCGTCTTTTTCTTTTAAGGAGGAGTATCTTTTTGCACAGAATAACAAATGAGGCAATTGTGTTTCTAGATCTTTCCGAAAGCTTCATTTGTATACGAAAGCCATTTCATTTGTTGGTGACCACCAGCCTCTAAGGGCACTCACTGACTTATCTTTTATTCTCTCGGCATAAATTAAAGTGTCCACGCTGTGCAGGAGTCCTCCCCCAGACAGACCTCCACCCTATATTAGCTTATTCTATGCAGGTTTCCTAGAAATCCTCCCAGCACTCTTTCAAAGGCTCTATGTTACAGCTTCTCATGCACATAATATAATTTTTATGTCCTCTAAAAGAATTGGAATCATTCTCTTTATAAACTGGTTTTAAAACGACGTCATTTTTTTCCTGCACATTGTAGAAGCTTCTTTGCAGACATTTGATAATGGTGTGCTTTGGTGCCACCTCGTGACAGATTCTTGAACTACAGCCTGAACACCACCAAGCTTGAGATGCTAGGGGAGCTGCTTGCAGTTCAACCACCTTTCAGAACGTTCTGGAAGGTGCTTGCAGTTCAACCACCTTTCAGAACGTTCTGGAAGGTTGCTTGGAAAAGGAACCATTTCCGGTAGAAGTACTGGGAGTCATCAGACAGAAAGTTCTGGAAGGTGCTTGCAGTTCAACCACCTTTCAGAACGTTCTGGAAGGTTGCTTGGAAAAGGAACCATTTCCGGTAGAAGTACTGGGAGTCATCAGACAGAAAGTTAAGCATTGCCATTATCATAAAGTGAAAAATACATGAGATGGACGATATTATAGTTTATGCTAAAAGTCTGCTAAGTAGATTGGTAGATATGTATATGAACAAAAAAAAAAAAAAAAAAAAACCCGAATCCTGGTCACATGTGATATTTTTAATACTCTACCTTTATTATGAGAGTATTTTTTATGTAATTACATCTATAAAATAGCATTATAAAATGTTCAACACGATTTTCCATATTTATTTTATCATATGAATGCCAATAAGTTTACTTGTACTCTTGTAATAAAAATTAATCTAAGTGTTTAAAAAGACTGTTAAGCATAAGATGATATAAAAATCCAACTGCCCTTGGTCTAGGACAGGGAAGTAGGCTCAGATATTTTGATCATCCTGATAAGCCCTTAGAAATAGTGATCACAGCCGGGCTGTGGTGGCGCACGCCTTTAATCCCAGCACTTGGGAGGCAGAGCCAGGCGGATTTCTGAGTTCGAGGCCAGCCTGGTCTACAGAGTGAATTCCAGGACAGCCCGGGCTACACAGAAAAACCCTCTCTCGAAAAAACCAAAAAAAAAAAAAAAGAAAAGAAAGAAAGAAAGAAAGAAATAGTGATCACAAGAGTGTTCACATAATTGGGTTTAATGCCTTCCTTGTTCTTTAACTATTTGTGTTTACTGTCTTGCTTGTTCCTTGACTATTTGCATCTATTGTATTGCTAGACCCTCAACCTAGAACTGACCTTAATACTTGTATGTAATCAAAATGGTATAAAAGCTTAAAGGAGGAGGGGGGATGGGATGTGGGTTCTAGGGAGGGGAAATGGGGAAAGTAATAAAAAATTCAACTGCCTTTTATCCAGGTAGGCATTAAAGAATATTAGAATAAATAATGATACTATTTAAAATATACAAAAACCCATTGCACCAATACTCAGTTCACATTAAACCAGATCATTGCGTTAAGGAGAAGAAAAATACAAATTTTATATTTCTTTTGAAAATTTTAGCTGTCTTAGTTTTTTTCATTACAACCTGTAGTTTAATATCTTTTCCATTATATATGAAGTTACATTTCTTTATATATCTTTGTAATACTTTCTCGAGATATTATTTTAAAACCCACGAAATCTGTACTGCACATTAATACAAGACATTCTGAATAATATTACTGTGCTGTGTAGTTATATGGCAACTTGACATCAAACTAGATTCATCAGAGAGAAGGGAGCCTCAATTGAGAAAATGACTCTGTAATATCAGGCTTCAATCCTGTGGGTTTTCTTAAATAGCGATTGATTCCAGAAGGCTCAGCCCTTTGTGGTTGAGGGCACCCCTGGGTAGGTGGTCCTGGGTTCTATAAGGAAGCAGGCTTGGTCTTCATGTGGGTCCCCTAACAATTGGAGCAGGGGCTATCTCTGACACTTTTACTTCCCATTGGATTCCCCTTTCCCTAGCTGGACTTTTGGTTGGGTCTCAGTGGGAGAGGATGTTTAGTCCTGCTGAGAACTGATGTCCCAGAGCAGGATTGGTACCCAAGTGGGGAGAAGGGGAGAGGGTAATGGGGAGAGGAGAGATTTGTGAAGGTGAGACTGGGAGAAGAGGACCAAAGAGGGACTGCAATCCAGAGGTAAAGTGAATAAGAAACTTAATTAATTAATAGAAAGAAAGAAAAGAAAGAAAGAAAGAAAGAAAGAAAGAAAGAAAGAAAGAAAGAAAGAAAAGAGGGGGAAGGAGGGAAGGAGGGAGGGAGGGAGGGAGGGGGAAAGGAAGGAGAGAGGGAGGGAGGGGGAAAGGAAGGAAGGAAAGAAAGAAGGAAGGAAGGAGGCTGAGCAAGCCATGTGTAGCAAACCGAACTAAGACAGTGCTTTTAGGCCTGCCATGAGACATTACATCATGGTGGAGAAGGGCATAGTTGAGGAGAGCTCCTTGCTTTATGACAGCCTCAAAGCAGAAAGAGGAGGGGATGGAGAAAAGTCAGGAAAAGCAGATGCATCTGGAGGGATACTTCTTTCAACAAGGCCCTATTTTTTAGTATCTACCACGTCCTAGTAACAGCAGCAGATATGAATTTACTAGTAGATTAACCCATTGATTAGGGCAGAGCATTTATGACCCAATCATTTCCCTAAAGCCTTACTCCCTGAAGATTGAAGAAAAAGCTTCAAAAAAGGATTATTTTGGAAGTTGTACCACTGTTCAAGCCATAATATTACCTGAGCCATATTTTTTTGTGTGAATGCAAAGATTAATGGAGCATGGTCTGAAATCAGGGGTATGAAAGGAATAAGCAAGCCAGGCCACTACCTAGCCTTGAGTATATGATAGTGATGACAGGGGCCTACCCAGGCTGTATCTGGATTATATGTCCCATAAACTAAGACCATGTTGTTGAAAAAATATCTAACATTTTAAATACTTACTGTCTAGTTGAAATTTGAATCTCTTTACTAATCTACTTAAAACAGCCACCAGGTAATAGCATAAATTTTTGCAGAGCAATATTATTTTTTTATATTCTATTGTTGGAATTGTACACAATTATTTTACTTTCCTCATCATATTTTTCATATAAATTTCATATATGTAGTTCAAAAATCAAAGACAGTGGTACAACTTTATGCCTCGGACTATACCCTAGAATAATCTGAGAAATTGATATAAAAACCTTGTCTCCGGATTTGGATTACGTTTTTTCATATTGAAATTGAAATTGCAGTGCCAGGAAAGCTCCGTGCACTGATAAGAAAGGACAGTTTGTACAGTGTCTTTGTGGAGACTTGTGGCAACAGTTATAAGAGAAACAGATGAAGCTCCATCCGCAACTGCACTGTCAGGCCTGAAAGAGTCTTGGACACTTATGCAAGCATGGCTTCTTTTTTTTTTTTTTTTTTTTTTTTTTTTTTTCAAGACAGGGTTTCTCTGTGTAACCCTGGCTGTCCTGGAACTCACTCTGTAGACCAGGCTGGCCTCGAACTCAGAAATCCGCCTGCCTCTGCCTCCCAAGTGCTGGGATTAAAGGCGTGTGCCACCACCGCCAGGCTCAAGCATGGCTTCTTAAGCATCTGCCTGGTCTCCTCACTCCAACTTTTGTTTCAGTCTCCACACTTCATTGCTCTGTATTTTGCCTTATGCTATAGAATCAGTGGGAACCTGCTCCTCCAGGGTCAACAGTCAAACTAAGGCAACAAGAGAGCAGACGAGTTAGGAGAAGGTACCATGGCTCTTTCCCCTTCTCCAGACAGGTAGTCTGTCCCAGAGCTTAGCTCTGCCTCAATGCTTATAGTTTTGAATGTTACATTGTGATATTACTATAATTTTAAATATTATTATGAATTATTATATAATTCACAGGAATTGATATGAGCCCCAATAGCCATACTTTATTTTTTCTCTCAGCCTTTTTACAGCTTCTTAGACAAAAGCTCTTTATAAAATTACAGATAAAATGTTATTTTAAAAAGGGAGTTATAGCACGAAGTTGGCAATTTGTTCAGAGCAGTGTTTCAATGTATATATAAGCTCATTATAAGTTCAAAGCAACAGTTTCATATGGCCCTGCTTTATTACAGTGCACACCTGTGGCCTTCTCCTTGGACCTCACCTAGAATGATGTTTTTCCTTGAGCATTAATTTGTTCCTAGCCTATTTTTCTTCCTAGTGCAACTTATGTGCTTGTGATAGAGAACTCTATTTGCAGCTTTTTATTCTATAGGGGGCTTAACATTACTTGAATCAATTAAGGAATTCTATAAAATCATTATCAGGAATTATGAAATCATCAACTCATTTTTATAGCATCACTACATGAGAGTACATCTTCATGTTGATTTGCAGGAGAACTGCCCAATAGGGTGAGCTGATGTCATAGTCACAGGACAGGCATATCAACAGTGAGAAGCAATCTTGGGATGAAGTCTCCGAGGACCCTGCATTCTCACAGTGCACCCATTGTTGCCACACAAAATGATGGGCCATCTCCAGGAAGCTCAGTTACCTGCCATAGCCTTTCCTATATAGCTTGTGCCAAACCTGGAACTAAGGCTGAGCCTATGGAGGACATTTCTCATTCAAACCACCACAAATGGTTCACATGGATAGGTTAGTTGCAGTATTCCCTCTCAGGAAAATTGGCCACACTCCACAGACATCAGATCTTGGCTTGTGACTAGATGTTACAAGTTCCGAGGTGAAACAGAATGTGTCTCTCCCAAGCAGAAGAAATAAGAGCTGTTGAGGTTTTCCACAGGTACACTTTGTCCACCCATTCAACAGTGGCTCAAATTTCACTAATACTTCAGTAACCTTGAAAATTTAAATGACGGTACAATTTTCAGAGAAGATGGGAGCTAAAAAAAAAAATGTATGCTCAAATTTCTTGTGCTAAAAGATAATCTGAACTCCCATGCCCACATCTGAATCACTACACAAGAGATGGTATGCATTTTACTTAGAGGCACTTGTACAGATAACGTTTTTTTTTTCTTTTACACAATATCTCTTGCCAGTTTCATCTCCATGTTTTGAACTTCTGTGCAAATTAGTCCTCTTGGAACCATAAAGATTGAGATACCAAGTCAATGGCCGGTCGTGAAGCTACCACTCCAGAAGAGCATCAAAGATTTCAATGATGCAGACCAGTTTTATGGAAATGGAAGGCATTTCTCCACCCAACTTCCATGCCATAACTTGCTAGCTTCTGCTTCTGATATGACTTTAAATTACAGTGACCTCAAGGAGTCCTGTAGAGCTTCTTTCTGGACAGCAGAAAACAAACCTGTAGACTCACATTGTGCCTAAAAAATTGTTCTGTGCTCTAAAGTTATGGCATATACTACATCATTCTTTCTATAACTTTAATATTTTCCTATCACAGATAAAATACTGGCTTCAGACAGCTTCTGCTTCAGCACTTGTCACAAACTTCCCCAAAGGTAAAGCGAAGGGTATCATGTTATATGCCGGAGATTCAGGACAAGTATACACAGCAAAGATGCATATCAAGTCTCACACGGTGAGTATCCTGATATATTTATTATTGATATGCTTCCTGCCAAGCAAAGTATCAAAATTGGCAACATCAGCTACAACAGAGAAGCTGATGCCATATCTGTGCCACTAAGCTAGGAGATTGACTCCAAGTTCTGATACAGTGTATCCGAAACAGGATGCAGATTCGAACAACCTATTTAAGAGGTAGTCACTGGGCTGGAGAGATGGCTCAGCTGCTAAAGGCTAGGCTCACAACCAAAACTATAAGAGATAGTCACTGATCCTTGAGGTGAGAACTCAAGTGGAACTTTGATCCTCCCTAGTATCCAAGTTTCCCATCAGAAGCACCTTGAAGAACTTTTCTTTAAACCCTCACCAGAAACTCTTGGTGATAGAAGTAGAGACTTTGTACCAAAGGTCATCAAAGTATTAAATTATAATATTATGGGCCTCAGTAAATTTATACACACATTTGGCAACAACTGTGGATTACAAGTCTTTCTGCTTTATGAAATTCAAACTAGGCATTACTAGGTTTTATCTTTTTGAAAATCTATTTTACCCAGATGTGCCTCAACGTTAAGTGTCATCTCAGAAAATCCTTAAATTCACATATTCAGAGACTCCTCATCTTAGGTTACCCAATTTAACAAATCAAAATATAGACAGCTTACTTTAATTAAAATGAAGTAATACTGCATTCTATATTCACAGAAACAGAGTCAATAATGCATTCTTTTGTTCATATATATATATATATATATATATATATATATATTTACCTGTCTATATTTAATAAGAGGTTAATTTATTCTTAGGGATATTTTTACACAATGATAGATGCTAAAAGTCCAAAATCTGCACAGTAGGGACCAGAGAAGACCTAAAATTCTAGTAAAATTAGAGCTGAATAGACATGCTGACATAGAAGGACCCTCAAAAGACCCCACCAAGGGACAAAGAACTACAGGCAACTAAGGAATAGTAGCAGAATAGTCTTCTCCATGGAAGAGCACACCAATCAGTTATCCAATACCAAATAATCAACCCAAATGTGTGTGTGTGTGTGTCTCAGACTAAATGGACTGAGCAGGTTGCATTTATATATTTATGCATACATATGAAATTGTATGCATATATATGAAATAATAAAGAAAGAAGCTATCAATTTGAATGAGCAATGGGAGGGTTGGAGAGAAGAAATACAAAGAAGAAAATTAAATACAAGGTTCTAGTTCAAGATTGAAAATTCCTTCTTATTCGGGAAGGTTAAGCATCTTCTTATTTCAAGTCTCTGATTCGATGAGGTTCAATCTCATTATACAGAACAATCTTCTTGGAAAAAAATATATACATATTCACTTTGTAGATCAGGCTAGGCTCCAACTCACAGAAGTGTGCCTGCCCCTGCTTCTAAAGAGCTGGGGATAAAGGTGTGTGCCACCATGCAATTATATCTCAACCTCGTACTAAAAGAACCTCTTCTACAAAAAGAAACATCCAGGAAAAATTGATGAGCCATCAGAAGATCATTGATTGCTTATCATCTGTTTTAATCTGGCAACCCAAACGTGGAGGGCTGTATACATGACCATTGAATTCTAGGCAAGAGCCACAGCTGAGCTTCCAGCCAAAGGCCACAGCCGGCATCACCTGTACTTAGATGTTCCTGGTTAGTCTCAGACCTTTGAATATGTGGTCACCAGTTGCTGGTACTTTGGGGGAGGCTTAGGAGGTGTGGCCATGCTGAAGGGAGTGTGCCACTGGGAGCAGGCTTAGGGTCCAAAACCCATGTTCCAGTTCTAGTGTGTTCTCTCTGCTTCCTGTTTACAGTTCAAGGTGTTAGCTCTCAGTTCTGCCCCAGCCACCATGTCGTTGTTCCACCATCATGGACCCTGGTTCTCTGGATCTGTAAGCTCTAAATAAGCCCCTCCTTTTACAAGTTGCTTTGGTCACAGTGTTTTAATCACAGCAGTAGAAAAGTAACAATACATTATCCATATGAAGTTCTCTGAATGCTCCATTGTCTTCTGCTCTGGGCAGAACGCAGAGAGTTTTGACTGTGCTACCTGGGTGGGTGCTGGGCTGTGGGGAAGCACCGAGGCTCAGGGGTGGAAAAGCACAGTCTGGCCTGTGGGAGTGCTGGAGACAGTTCAGGGGGTCCCCGGGCCTGCAACGAGGCTGGGGCCATGGGGTTCTTAGACTCTTGGACAACCAGGTGCCCTGGGAATCATGGAAGGGCAGAGAACGAAGTGGGGGGAGGGCAGGCTGGGGACAGTGTCAAGCCCAGGGCCAGAGGAAGGGGGGGGGGACTCTGGCTTGTCCCATGGGTGATTGTCCTTAGCTTGACAGAGGCAGGTTTGGTGGCGGTTGTGACTGGGAGATCATAGAGGCCTTCTACAGGAGAAATAAGCTGCAGCTCTGTAGTTGAATGTCTTCTCCATGGCTCCCCTTGGTGGATCTTGATGAAAAGACAGTCCACGGCTCTAAACAGTTTATTGTCATGGCAGAAAGTGGCTGAGTAAAACCATACCCCCTTCTCAGGGTAAGCCTGAGATTAAATACCTTTTACAGGGAAGAATATCTGGGAAGGGAAGCTTATTGGCTAAGTCCTCTGGGCCTCTCGGAACCTCATTAGCATGGAGAACTCTGTTTGGGGCCTACATGACCATAGAACACATTTCTTTATGTGAGGAAGGTGGCATATGTTCCAGGCCAGGAGTCTGGCAGGAAGCTGGGAGTCACATAAGCCTCAGGTGTGTGGCCACCGAGTCTCCAGGTCTCCACCTGCTCCACCTTACCAAACTTCCTGGTATGGTTTTATGTCCCACACCTAGGTGTTTAGAACCTCTAGGTGCCCATATCTTCAAACAACAGACACCACAGAGAACAGAAAAAGAGTCTCCTGAGTGACATCACCAGATAGAATACTAAAAGAATGATGGCTAATGATTTGGGATACTGACAGACATAAATAGCAAAAATATTATGCTTTTGTTGAATGTTCCTCCCCCATGAGATTTGTTGTTATTAAATGAGAATTGAATTATTTTATCCTGTGAGGCTCAACAAAACTTTCTTATAATTTTAACTAAAATCTATGTTGTACGTTTATGGGAATATAAAGATTCCTGGACACTTTGTCAAATCTTTTTTGAAGGAGTTTATAACGTTACTTTTCACAATATACCAATTTCTAGCTACTCTTAAAACATTTGGAACCTAATTCAGTAAGCTGAATGGGCCACTGAGTCCCATGAATTAAGATACTAAGGGAGTATTGTCACAAACCACCCTCAAAGAAAAGCGCAAATGTTGGCTTATTAAGCATTCATTCTAAACAAAGAGTAGTCACTGTGAAAGTGTTTTCTCCAAAGTGTTCTGAAATATTTCTTCTTATAACAAGGATGGCTCTTGGCAAGGAAGTCCCATTCCTGAGGCACATACAGAGAGCACTCCTCCAGCAGACGTCAACATAAATATACATTGCAGCCCTTGCACTTTGAGTGTCCCAGTGTACTTTCCTTGAGCAGCAGGAATCCTGTGTACAGGCCTAAACCACACAGCTCAGTTCTCCTTGAATTATGTACGCGGAATAGTTATCTATACTGCAGGAGGTACCCTAGAGCCTCTTGCTCCTGTGTCTAGCCTTTTGGTTGTTGTTCATTTGTTTGTTGGCTATTTGAAGTAAGACTATAAAAACTGAGAGCCAGAAAGACACAGAAGAATAGAGCCTTGGGAGTAAGGGAAGATCCATTCCTGATAGTCGAATGAAAGAATTCTGTACCAAGTTTTGTGAAAGAAGAGGGGCTCTCCTGGATAATGCATTTCTCTTTCCAAACTCTCCAATCAAATAAGTCTTCCCCGTCATGAAGGAATATGTGGAGAGGCAATGTGTACATTGTCCACAGATACCTTTCTATGTGAAAGAAAACATTAAGAGTGTTGGGTAAATACTCCTCAGTATAAACTGATACACGTTTAAAATGACTAGGCATGGCGCTAATAAATGACCAGTTGTTCTAGGCCTAATTCTTTCAACTAGACCTGGCATTATCTAAATGACATTTTTATGCATTCCTAGATTGTTTAGCCACAAGATCATAGACAGATTCTTTTCTTTTAAGACACTAACCCAGGCTGGCCTCCAGTTGTTTTCCGTTGATCTCAGCCTCTTCATTGCTGGTATTGGATGCTCGCAGATTTGCACGACCACCACCAGCATACACACAGATTTCTCCATTGTTTACTAAAGGAGATGGCATCCTTGAATCTCAGCATACTGGTAATACCCTGCCAAGGCCGATTGTTTTTATTACATTCTTATTCTTGAGAATTTTATACAAACAAAATGGTGGACAGTGTGGACATCCTTTCCTTTATTATAATGAGCAGAGTTACAGAGCGCTGCCTGATTCTAGTCTAGTTCCACTAACCAATGTGATTTCTCAAGTGGTAGCCTGAAGAGTGAAGTGTTTTTCTCTCAGTGAAATGCAAGAGGCAGACAGCTGTGTGGAAGGATTTCTAATGCGAAGGACTAGCCTGTGCAGCACGGTTGCCATAGAAACCTGCTGTCTTGCTGGCGACTTCAGTTACAATATTGTAACAGAAATTTCCAAGGCTTGGTTCAAAGAGCAAATACCCCCCCAACACACGCCAGTGTTTTAGACTCAGCTGAGGGTATGAGAGCCCTTCAGTGGGGGCTGAATATCCCCGAGGAATGGGGAAGCAGAGAGACCCCAGACCCAAGTCCCATGATTTCTGTTTCCAGCCTTGATGCTGGGATGTTTCCTATGGGAGAGAAGTATAGAAATGTCACAGCCCTGGGGAACATGCTATCCTGTTCCTCGGTGTCCTGGAACTACTTTCCATGTACAAGCAGGGTGTCCACAGGAGGACGAGACAAGGAAAAACTCTTTTTGAATGCTCACAGAATGGTCCAGGCCTTCAGTTAATAAGGGCACATAGTCCTGTTCTTATGAATCCAGGCCACTCCTTATTCATTTTCAGATTTGTTGTTAGAGCTTGAAAGATGAAGTAGATAAGGGAAAGAGTAGGGGAGATGTTCCCTATACTTTCTATATGGTGATACAATTTTAGGAAAATATCTCTTATATTCCAAGAGACTGCAACTTTTGTCGGAACTCACAGCCAAGTTAATAATCCAGCTTGAGGTCAGTCTGATATCCTGCTGTACTCTGACTGTTTAACCTACCTTTAAGAGAACAATGCAACAACCAACTCCACTTACCTTGGATCTTCCATGTAATCAGTGTTTACAACCTAAGCTGATGCAAAGCTGTAATCTTAGACTATATCCACATCTATGCCCCCAACCCAGAGACCAGTGTGCTCCAGTGTGTGTGTGTGTGTGTGATGATTATTATTATTTGCTAAATACAGGGAACAGGTCAAAAGTGTCCTTATATAACAAACATGCACCATGAAAGTTGGAAACAACATATGGATATTGCATGATAACTGTTTATCTTGCTGAGTGCTTTGGGGTCAGTTGGAGTAAATAATTTAATCCCCCCTTGTAAAACTCTGTTAAAGATTTCTATAAACTAAACCTCATTCCCTCCTCATGTGATGTTTTTGGTGCTGTTCGGGAATTACAGAGCAAAGTCCTTTGTTAGGGACACAGCTCGTGAGAGATAAGCAATAGGAATGGATCTGATACACACAACAGCCAGACCATAGACAAACCAAACACCACAAATTACAGGCAGAAGGAAGACATGGACAGAGAACTATAGCATTCAAATTCACTCCCAAATCGAACCCAGGGAAAGTGAGGAGGTTTTTTGTTTTTTGTTTTGTTTTTTTGATGAAGACACCAATACATTTTGGTGCCTCTGAGGTTATCTTTAATGCTTTTAACCGAACGACTTTTCGTCAGGACTTGGCTATTTTATAACCAAATGTAAGATTTTCATGTTTTGGTAAGTGTGAAAATAAGCAAAGCTAAGACACAAAACAATCAAAATATGTATTATCTCAAACAGGTCAGGAGAACAATAAAATCATTTCCAAAACATTTGCCCAGAGTAAAGGAAGAATGGTACTTTTATTCAGGGATATGTACACACACACACACACACACACACACACACACACACACACACACACACACACACACACACGTGTACAGCTGCATTTGCATCTGCTTCTACATCTGCATCTATACATATGAATGAATGGCCCCAGTGGCCCATCCCCATACATGCTCAGTTAAGGAGTACATGCTTGAGCATAGGCAGATAAGCTAATCATTTAAAAAGAAATGATAGTAGATGCATTTTGTTACATACCTAGCTCAAAATAGCACATATGTAAAATATTAAAGTGATGGATAGAAATACTTCTGGGTGTGCTCAAATTGCACCATAGAATTTTAATGGAAAGTAAATGAAAGTATGCTTTGAAGTACATTAAGACAGGAGCCTACCCACAATGGCACTTGTTTAGTCACTAACAGTTTCCGTGCTGTTCATGATTGGCCAGTAACTACCATGATGCCTGGCAATGATTAACTTTATGGATTATGGCCATTGCCGGGTTCTTTATGTCTCTGTGGACATCTCTTTGGGTGAAAGAGGTGAGAGTTCTAAGGATGGAGACAGTGCCATCTGTTGAAGTATCTCCAGATCAGAAGGGCAGGAGGGCTTAGTACAGGACACTACCGGCATCTTTAGTGGAGTGGAGTATTATGTTTTCCTCCTGCAATTTCATGGAACTGAACAAAAGCATGTGGTGAAATAGCATCTGTGCGAATACAGAAATTCAGAAGGAGAAAAGCTGTTTTGATCTCAGGATTTAGATTTGGCTGATTCCATCTGCTTGATATGCTTAGTAGCAGCCCTTAATAACTACCTCAGATCTCCTTTATCTGAAATATATATAAAACGCTTACATTATTTCATTATTAAGCATTATATTAATATTCATATATGCTTATTGGAAGAACAGGATGTTTTATGTGAATTTGCAATGTATTTGGATGTATTTTTCTGGAAATAAATAAAATTCAGTGACTCTTATCAGATAGATGTTGAAATATATAGATGATTTGAAAGCACTATGGTATCTTAATTTGAATTCTTTCCAGTAGCCATATTTTCATTGATCCTATATTGAAAATTTGTAGACTTTATATTTTCTGGTGTCATTTAAAAAGTTATACTGCTTTTTGTTCTTCTCGTCCTCCTTTTCCCACTCCTCCTTACTCTCCTCCTCCTCCTCTCTCTTCCTCTTCCCCTCCTCCCTTCCTCTCCTCTTCTTTCTTCTTCTTCCTCCTCTGTTGCTGCTACTGCTTCTGCTTCCTCCTCTTCCCCCTCCTCTTCTTCCTCACATTCCTCCACCTCCTCATCGTCATCCACCTCTTCCTCTGCCTCCTCCTCCATTTTCTCAAAAACACCAAATGGCCATTACCATCAGTGCAGCAGGAAGGCACTGAGGACCCAGGGGCCCAGGAGTAGGAGGGAACAGCTGCTTCCATAGAGGATTCAGCAGAGGTCTTAGAGGCCACAGTTTGTGGCAGTATCCAAAAACAAGGAGTGGATCCCTAACAATCAAATGGGGTTGTCTGGGCAAGTACAAGAAGGTCAAGTCTCTGAAGGAGATCTACCTGTTCTCTCTGTCCATCAGAGAATCCAAAATTATTGACATTTTCCTTGGAGCATCTATAAAGGGTCATGACAGTGCAGAAGAAGACTCGGGCTGGCCAGGGGACCAGGTTCAAGGCTTTTGTTGCTATTTCGGACTATAACGGTCATGATGGTCTTGGTGTTAAGTGCTTCAAGGAGGTAGCCTTGGAGCCTCCATGGGGCCATCATGAAGAGAGACCACTTGAGGAATAAGATTGTGAAGTCCCACACTGTTCAGTGCAAGGAGACAGGCCACTGTGGCTCCGTGTTGGTATGTCTCATCCCTGTCCCTAGAGGCACTTGTATAGTTTCTGATTCTTGACCAAAATGCAACTGATGATGACTGGTATTGATGACTGCTACACATCCTTTCGTGCCATCTCTAAGACCTATAGCTACCTGACCCCTGATCTCTGAAAAGAGACTGTGTTCCCAAAATCTCCTTATCAGGAATTCATTGGCCATCTTGTGAAAACCCACACTAGAGTCTCTTTTCTGAAGACCCAGGCTTCTAGCTCTGGCTACCACATAAGAATTTTCTTGTATTTTATACAAGAAAAATAAGTGAATTAAGTCTGAAAAAAATTACCTGTTAAAAACTTTATTTTTCAAAGGCAATGATTTCCCTCAGTTTCATAATGATCTTAGAGGACCATCAGAGAGGCCTCCAGAGATAATGTGATACCTTACATTATCAAACCATGATGAATTGCTCACATGGGAAGGAAATTATGTTTATCATGTATACAACACATTTATTTATATATTTCTGACTGCTTAAATAATAATTTGTGACTTCCATGTATCTCTATGATGAGTGTTAGGTATAAGTCCTTTCTAGCCACTTAACATAATAATCTGTGTTCTTACCTAGTTCAGATTTTGAAATCTAGTCTGTAATGAATTTATGAAGACAACATGAATTTATTACTTCTTTGAAAATGTCATATCAGCTGCAAGAATTTTGTATTATGAGAAATAATGCAAATAATAATTAAAATTCAGTTTTCCCAATTATATAAATATATATATAAACAAATTGGCATTTATTGTTATTGCTTTTATTATTATTATTTTGTACTATATACTACAGCTCTTGATCTTCCTGACAATCAAACACCCTGACTGTCCCCAAGTAAACACAGCACTTTAGTCAATGTTATGGTTTAGATATGAGGATCTC
This sequence comes from Mastomys natalensis, assembly GCA_021653895.1. Taxonomy (NCBI): domain Eukaryota; kingdom Metazoa; phylum Chordata; class Mammalia; order Rodentia; family Muridae; genus Mastomys; species Mastomys natalensis. Next base: position 38,183 of record JAJTUV010003308.1, on the reverse strand, counting down.
ACACCCCATACACATATATTGAAGGCTTTCTCCTCAATTGATGGGCAGGTAATTGGATCAAGAGGGTTCAAGAAGTCTCTAACCTAATAAGTTTGTGCACTGGATGGATTCATAAACTGATGATATTATTGGGAAGTGATGGAAACTTTTCAAGGGAGTACATCGCTGGGGCATGCTTGGGAGCTTATATCTTTTCCTTTTAGTCTTCCTTCCTTCCCCTTTTCTTCTCTTCTCTTTCTGTCATCCCCATCTCTCAACAGACCACCTGCCACTATACTTTCTTTGCTTAATCCAAGGCCCAAAATAACAGAAGGAGATTACTAACACTGTGAGTCAAAATAAATCTTTCCTCCTTTTAAGTGTTTCAGGAAATTATCAGAGCAACAAAATTTGACTCATACAGTCGGTGTAGATTTTGTGTTCGTAAATTTTATTTAATTGAGTTCCCAAAGGTGTTTTATTCCTCTGTGATAATATTTAAGAGTTCAATGGCCAGCTCATTCAGTAGACATGAAATTAACATTGTAAGAAGACTACAAAAGTGTTTTCAAGTGTTTGTACAATTGTTTTCACCCCATTAGCAGGGTATAAAAGTTTCAGAATTAACAATTTTGCCAGTGTTTCAAACCATTGGCTATTCTCTCAGAATGCAATATTACTTAATTGATAATCTTTAAAAATTTTTCTTTCCTTAATGATTAATTATGTGTGAAATGTAAACAAAATATGGTGTCTTTTCTACTCTAGGGTTAAGTAAGACAAAACTTCATTTAAATAAATGATTTTAATAAATGATTTTGGCAGAAATTCAGATTCCCACAGGGTCAGCACTTTTTGAAATCAGAATATGTGCTCAAGGTTGCATGGTGTTCTCAAAAGTTGCACTTCGCTTATCAGCTGCCCTGAGCCAACTGTGTAGGAGTGTAAGGCCGGAGAGCTGATCACTCAGAGAGAGGCACAGGATTCCTTTGCATTAGAAATAAAAGCCCAGGGCGACGCTGTTAGGTGTGCTTACCAGCTGCATTTGATATGGCTATTGTGTTTCTACAGAAGTAAAACTACTGCCTACCAAATACTTTGGAATGTGTGGCCATTTTCTTGGGAATCTCAGACCTTTCTCTAACACCAGTGTTGAGTATCTTTTCATCGACTTGACTTGAATCTACCGTCATTGCTTGTCTATTTAATTATTTTCATTCTGTTCTCCCTAGATGAATATATTTCATTTTGATGAAGTTCATCCCTCATTTCCTCCTCCTTTATCTCTTCCCAGGTCCCTCTCATCACATCCTTTTTCAAACTTCACACACACACACCCCACACACACATACACACATATATACAAGGTCTAATTAGTGTTACACACACATTGTGGATGTAGGGCTGTCCACTGTAACATAGGGAAACTGCTAGGGGCACCACCCATGAAGAAAATTGATTTCTCTACCTCTGTGGCAGTCAGCAAGCTTCCTGTAGCTTCTCAACTAGGAGTGAGGCTTTATGAACCCCTCCCTACCCATACTGTAACATTGACTAGCTTGACCTTGAGCAGGTTTTTTTATTTATTATTGTCATCATCGTCGTCGTCGTCATCATCATCATTGTTTTTAGGACAGGGTTTCTCTGTGTATCCCTGGCTATCCTGGAACTCATTCTTTAGACAAGGCTGGTCTTGAACTCACGGAGATCCGCCTGCCTCTGCCTCCTGAATGCTGGGATTAAAGGCATATGCCACCACTGCCTGGCTATATATTTAATTCTTAACTATTTAGTGAAATGTCTGGATTTTCATATTAAGTTTTGTGACAATTTATATTCTAATTATGAGTCCTCTTAGACACTATGGTTTTAAAATATTTTCTCGCAGAAACTTGTCTTTATATTATCTTAGTAGAGTTTTGAAATACTTCTTTTTTTTTTTTTTCATTTTAGTTTATAAAAAAAGTACAATTTAGTGATTCCTCGCTTGGAAATTGTGATTTTAGTGTCTAACCAAAAGAGCAAAAGGTTAGTCTTGCATATTTTCTGATAAAAATGTTATAGCTCAAGGTCTCCGTTTAGATATCTAGCCCCTTCGAATTCACCCTTTGAATGTAGTCCAATAGATACGTCACAGTTTATGTTTGCTAATATTAGTACATTTGATTGACTGAGCACTATATCTTGAGAAGACTGTCTTTCCCCCTAAATTATCTTTGTATATTTTAATAACAACAAAGAAGAGTCACTGAAATTCCAGTAAAAATCCAAAAATTTTTACAAAGAAAATTATACACTGATTCTCACATACAGTGAAAACTCTAAAAGACATAAATTTTTGAAAACGTAACTGGAGAATAAGCATGCAAGATTTCTGATAAACCTGTGATAATCAAGAGAGTGTTCTGTTGACATCAAGCTGAGAAGCTAAATCAAAGGAACTAAATAACGAAATAGATCCATAGCTACATTAATGACTTTTTTTTTAACATCCAAAGGTAATTCAGTGGGAAAAGAATCTTCCCAAGAAATACTGCTCATTCAATTGTGCACTCAGCTTCTTAGTACCCTGTGATCTCAAGTGGATTGAGAGACTAGGCTACTTTGAGTAATTACTACAATAAAGACCACCCAGTTATCTAAAATCTCTGCGTGGGTAACATTAAATTAGTAGTACTCAAATGTTACCTGTTTAGGCCTGGGATTTTCCAAGTAAGAAGCTTTCATTGAAATTATCAGAGGGAATGAATTAAACTGGAAGATATTTGTGCCCCTCCCCCATTACTAAATCAAAGCCAGGGACATGAGGTAGGAAGGCTCTATGTTTTTAATAGTTTCTCCAATTAATTCTGATACCCATCTCGGTTTGAAAAGCAATGTGGAGTTTCTACCAGCTTTTCAGATATTTTGAATGTTTGTCCAAGTGATTTTTATGGCTACTTGCTTGTAAGTATCTGCTTCTTATGTCTATTCTGATGTGTCAAATACTACATCCTTAATTAAGTAATATTTATTCAGATTTGTATACAAGCCTCTGATTGAAGCACTGGGGAAAAGCATACAGGACAGGAAAGACAGGGTCACTAACCTGTCATTAAAGATTGAGAACCGGGACTAAGAAGACAAATCAATTAGAAAGGCAATTTTGTAGTCATTTACGATTAAGAGAATAATTAGGGTAGGTAGAATAAGAATCAAGGGTCAGGGATCATTACACAGGAAATTGTCACTGAAAGCCTTTCCTGGAAGTGGCTTTAGAACTGAGTCCTGAATGATAAGAAGCCATGCACAGACAGGCCATGTCTTGGTGTGCTTGTACTGTGTGTGTTAACCCAGGAGCAGAGGACAGGCAGCCCAGTGGCTGGAGCCTGGCAGACAACAAGCAGGCTGGTAGGGGTGAGGTGCAAAGAGCAGATGTAGCACACAGTCTGGGCCGCCTCTGGCACTGAGACTGTATGCTGAGGGTGGAGGAGCCCAGCAAGGGGGTAACATGACCTGTAGGGGATGGCTGGTCTCTGTGCAGAGAATGGTCCACAGAGAGGCAGGATTAGCTAGTGTGGGGGGAGCACAGCCCTCAGCAGCAGCCTGTTGCAGAAGGCCAGGGGAGGGGCTAGGATGTATGGAAGCCATGACGCAGCAGTGAGCCGAAGGAGACGGTTCCCTGGACAGGGCTTTGTGTGCGGGCGTCGGGGCTGTGGTAGCACGGACCTCCAGTGACTGTGCCTGGCTGTGAGGGTGAGACAGCGAGACAGTCCAAGGCACCCCTGGACTGATTCAGCCCCACTACCGCTTTCGGTCAGCTGCTCCAGAGTGCCTTAGGCTATCAGCAGACAGTGGTTGTAGGGTTAACTAACCAGTGACTTGGTGCGGGGGAGGAGGCAGGGGAGACAACGTGGGCGGTGCGCGCTCCGGGGACGCATGCACGCGCCCAGCATTCCGCGAGCCAGAGGAAGGCAGAGGGACCGCGGAGCACGCAGCACGCCCGTGCCGAGCCAGCGAGCGAGCGAGCGCCCGTGGAGCCCGCGTGGAGGGAGCCGCCGCCGACTCATCTACAAGATGAACACCCTGCTGTCCCGGGCCAACTCGCTGTTCGCCTTCACGCTGAGCGTCATGGCGGCGCTCACCTTGGGCTGCATCCTCACCACCGCCTTCAAAGACAGGAGCGCGCCCGTGCGCCTGCACGTCTCCAGGATCCTGCTCAAAAAAGTGGAAGACTTCACTGGACCCAGAAAAAAGAGCGACCTGGGCTTCATCACCTTCCACATCTCTGCGGACCTGGAGAAGACTTTCGACTGGAACGTCAAGCAGCTCTTCCTTTATCTGTCGGCAGAATATTCCACCAAAAGCAACGCTGTGAACCAGGTGGTCCTCTGGGACAAGATCCTTCTGCGAGGCGAGAACCCCAAGCTGGACCTGAAAGACGTCAAAAGCAAGTATTTTTTCTTTGATGATGGACACGGTCTCAAGGGAAACAGGAATGTCACTTTGACTCTGTCCTGGCAAGTTATACCGATTGCTGGGATCCTGCCTCTTGTGACTGGATCTGGACGCGTGTCTGTCCCATTTCCAGATTCCTATGAAATAGCCACGACTTTTTGAAGAATTCTCTCTGCATCGGAAAGGGGACATCTGTGTGCCTAAAGAATCGTATTTGTTTCATCGGTTCCCTCAAGTCTTGCTGACTTCTCTTTTATTTTGTTCTGGGACTGACGGAACTCCTCATTCTCATGCTTCCTGTGCCTGACGTAGAGACTGCATTCATTGATCTTAGTGTGACACTGGCTATTACTCTTCCTTTATATAAGAATTAACATCAAATTGTGTAGTTGGAGGGAAAGTCTAGTAGAGTTCTGGAACTTTATTCTACAAATGAAACAAGAAAAGAAGTTCAGTAGAGTAGGTTATTATTAGGCAGTTGGATAATGAGGATTGAAAATAACACACAGTTTTGTCATATTCACGATGTTATTCCATGTGATATATAAAATTTGTTTGGAGAGAATTTAAAAATTAGATGTGTTGGTATTGTCATAATTGTATTTTAATCGTGACATTCCTTGTAAGTTCACAGAATGCCATTTTCTTAGATCTTCTAGGGTGTGTTTGATTACTAGAAAAATTGTGTTTTGTTTCTTAAAAATCTGACAAGCAAAATAGTACAACACGAGTCAGAATGAGAATTTACTCCCATTTCAGAAATCTTACTGCTTGCCTTTCTTGTCAGCAAATGTGACCATTTAAATAGTGAATGTCCCTTGAGGCTGTAAATGATTGTACCTCACTTCAAGTCTCTTAAGTAAATCAAATGTGTTTCTTACAGTGGTTTCTCTACAAAGATTGCCGTGCAGTGTATCTTTGTTAAATGTTTTAGCACTGTTACTGAAGTTTGAAAATGTTTGCATGCTTAACATGAGATGCCTATGTTCTAGTATGTTTAATGCTATTAAATAAATGCTAACTGCTTAAACCTCTTTTAGGTCCATTATTTAATCATTATTGGGATGTTGATAATAGCACGTGTGGTATGATTTTCCACTTGCAAACATTCATAGGTGTTTTCCTCTATAACCTAAAAAGTAAGCAGTGCATGCATTAGCTCTCTTCAAATAAAGAAACGGAAATTCGGAAGTTTTGTTACATCAAGCAAACAAAAGAGTTTAAACTGGAAGTACAATTTGATTCTTTTTCGTTAAATGTTTTTATTGTATGAGAAAGTTCATTGTTCTTTCAAATTCATGGTGTGTGTGTGTGTGTGTCTGTGTATGTATATGTTATATGTGTATGTGAGTATATATATATTTCTAAATATAACCTGTTCATATATATCTTCCGGGCTGACCATTTGGTATTGAACAATCCATTGCTGTGTTCTTCCCCAGGGTATTTCTCTCACTCTGTGCTCCTTGGTTGTCTGCAGCTATTTGTCTAGGGTTGAGGCCTTGTGAGCTCCCACCACCACCATCATCCACAAATGGATGTTGTCAGATAGCACTGGGCTCCACAACTCTGCTATTTCATCAGCTGCTATTAAAGTGTTAAAAAAAAAAAAAAAACCTGAAATAATAAATTTGCAGGTAAATGGATGAAACTAGAAAAGATTATGTTTAGTGTTTCTCTCATCTGACATTCCTACCTCCAAATCTTCAGATGTGAATATATAACCTAATGTAACTACAGAAACCAGGAAAGTAAAAGGAGACCATTGCCAGCGTGGGGGGTGGGGAGCAATAGATGGGGGATTACCAGAATGTAAGTGATCTGAAGGAGGAAATGGGAAAATGGATCTAATTAGAGAGGTGGGAAGAGGATAAATAATAGAAGGAGAGAATGGGGTAAAATAACAGGATGTTTGAAAAACTATAAGGATCACCCAGCCAATACCCTGTTCTGAAAGGTATCTGTACTCCCCCTGAACACCTACGCTCCCGTGTCATCCCCTTCCCCACACCCTGCCTTTTTGTGTTTATAACCCTTGTATGAATAAGTAAAAATTATGATTTGATTAAAAAAAAGAAACTGTTGTGGCAAAGGACTACATCAATTTAATAGTATGGCCCTTCTTTAAAAAAATAAGTATTTGAAATGAAAGATCAAGAGATCCAAAACCTGATTCTTAAATTCAGGATATAGTAAAGATGGTTGTGCTGTCTAGTTTTATGTCAGCTTGACACAACCTAGAAGGCAGGTACCTTCAATGCCTCCATAAAATCCGGCAGGAGGGCACTCTCTTAATTAGTGATTAATATGGGAAGGCCCAACCCATGGTGAGTGGTGCCATCCTTGGGCTGGTGGGCCTGGAGTCTATAAAAAAGCAGGATGAGAAGCCAGTAAGCAGCAAGCCTCCACCATCTCTGTATCAGCTTCTACCTCCAGCTTCCTAACTCGCTTGAGTTCTTGCACTGACTTCCTTCAATGATGAACAGTGAAATGGAAGTGTAAGTCAAATAAACTCTTTCCTCAACTTGCTCTGAAAAAAAAAAAAAAAAAGGAAAAATTATAAGGAATCATATTGTGAACTAGCTACCTAAAATACACACAATACAACCATGTCTGTGTAGGAATATACATATAGTTGAGATAAAAATTTCACATCTGGGCTGGCATATTCTCGACCACCCCGGCCCAGGAGTCATAGACTACCTAACAAAAACTCTAAAAATCAGGCATGAAAATTCTTCTTTTGAATTATTAATCAGGATTGTTCAAAAGTCCCCCCCCCAAAAAAAAGTTATAGGCTATTGCTGTTGTCTTTGGTTGCCCCCCCCCCCCCCAGTGATAGAAGGTAACTGTCTATTGCTGAAATCACTATGTATTTCAGACACAGGACCCAGAGAGCACAATTTGGATCAAACCTGAAAGCTTCCTCCTTGGAAATGAGCTTCATAGTACCTGAAGGCAACATGAAAGCTTTGAAAGGAGGGAAGTGACCAATAGTCCTACTGAGCTATAACACCCATGAACCACAATAGCCAGTACGGTACAATAACCTCAAGGGTGCAGTAATGCCACACATATCTTAGCAGAACCAGGCCACTTGTACAAAGACATACTCAACATGAGAGAAATCATGTGTGATACTGGGAACTTAATCATCGACGGAGTACTAGTTATTGCACGAGTCTTAGAGGAGAACCTACAACCACTTTACCAAACCAGCATTCTAAATATTTGTCTTTATACCCACAAATAAGTGTAATCTTCACCCCTTTTGTTAGTTAGGATTTGTATTGCTCCGATAAAATACCATGACCAAATTCAACTTCTGTTTCTTTTGTGTCTCAGACAGTACGGTGGTCGAATTTCACCTAAAGATTTCTTTTTCCCCTTCTCTGGAAATTCTTTTATCATTTATGAAAAGAGGTCTCCTACCTTGTGTGATAAGACTAGTTTTGATTATGCTAACAAAACGAGTGCAGTTCATTCTCTCCATAAAATATCCACTTAATTGATTCATAATATAAATAAATTGGAATGTTTCTAAAATAACTTATTGACTAAATATACACAAAAACATTTAAAGTGGCCTTTTCCAACGTGGGAAAATAAAACAGTCAAGACAGTAACTGCTATTTAATTGCTCTTAAGACCAAACAATCCAGTTACACTACACTGATAACAGAAAGGGCTATTTTGTTCCCTAAGAACAGTTTAAACTAATGCGTAACATTTCTTGTAGTCACGTCATGGAAATATAACAATTCGTTCACTTACACAGCTGTGCATGTAGTTACGTGGTTCGTGGATATGCACTTGAGAACCAGTATTTCCCAGCAGATGAAACTTCAAAGGTGGAATGTCATGCATTCCAGTGCTAGCTCCAGAGTTTCCCCTTAGTTTCTGTGGGATCTCCATTTCTCTGTCTGGGAAATGGCAAGAGATGAAATAACTACTTGCATGGTGATAATTTTTCCATCATACACATATATAATAATTTTTATCTTTTCAGCATATCAGAACAGAAATATACAATAGTTATGTGAAGACAGAAAGATAAGCAGAATGCTTGAGCACATATTTCATACTGATCTGACTTTGTTTTATAGTCAGAAACTCTAACTTCATATAATTTCTAAAGATGCTGACCGACTGTAAAAACTGCAGATGTCCAAACCTGAAAAAAGAAAAAACCTGGCCACATTGTCATTAAGGAAGACATTCACAGCAAAGCCTTACCTAGGCCCAGAGACCACTATCCCAGTTCACTATGCATAGTGGGGAGTAGATCTGTTAGTTTGAGAGATGAATACTGTAATTTTCTTGAGTTACAATTATCTGACAAGTATACATTTTGGAAATTTGCTATGATATAGAAGTATAAGATCCAAGAAGTATACTGTGGATAGAGGTTGTAGTTTCAAACTCCAGAACTGAAGGAAAAAAAAAATAGCTTGAGGCCTGGCATGTAGTTAAATGGTAGAGAACCTTACTAGCCGTATCCAAGGCCCTGGGTATAATTTCCTGCATCTATCTCTGTACCTGGAACTTGGGTTCACTTTGATAAATATATCCTATTTGGGTATTCTTTATTTTTAATGGTTTATTTTTATTTTTTTATGTGCACTAGTGTTTTGCCCATATGTATATCTGTGGGACAGTGGCAGATCCCCTGGAACTGGAGATATAGACAGTTGTGAGCTTCCATATAGGTACTGGGACTTGAAACCCGGTCCTCTGGAAGAGCAACCAGTGCTCTTAACTTCTGAGTCATCTCTTCAGTCCTACCCCCACCCTTTTTTTTTTTTTTTTCAGTTTAAAAAGCTGTTTTCCTTCATGTTTATGCTGTATATGGAGCAAATTCCAATCCATTACTCATTAAAGTTTTAAGTCTCCACAAAGACATGAGGATTTTTGGAAATCAAAAGTATGACTGGAAATGTCTGAACCCAGAAACTTTTCTCAAAAAGTAATTGACACATTTGTACCAGTTCACATTTTAAATTAATTCATTTAAAAATACAGTGCCCTCACGACTTTTTCCCCTCTAGCACTTAAATCTAAACAAAAGACAGATAGCTGTACAGGAGACTTGGTAGTACTATGTTATGATTTTAGCTATAATCTGTGAATGATATTTTTGCATCAATTTCTGAAAAATTCCTCAATTCCTCCATGAGGGGATTTCTAAGTGAAATATTCACTATACATGCTTTCTAACCCACTCTTCCATCCATACATAAAATGAGACTCCACTGCAGTCATTCCTACTCTGCAAACGAGAAGCTGTCACTGCAAACTGCTGTCTTTTTTTTTCTTTTTTAATTTTATTTTTTTGCTTATTCACTTTATAACCCGTCCCAGTCACCTCCTCCACAATCCTTCCCATCTCTTCTTTTCTGAGTACCCCCTCCTCCTGTATCCCCCACCCTGCCACTTTAAGTCTCTGAGAGGCTAGGTGCTTCCTCTCCCATTGAGGCCAGATGAGGCACCCAGCTAGAAGACCATACTCCATATACAGGCTGCATGTTTTGGGATAGCCCCCACTCCAGATGTTTGAGACCTACATGAAAACCAAGCTGCACATTTGCAACATAAGTGCAGGGAGGCCTAGGTCCAGCCCATGGAGCTAGATCTGTGTAGACTAGGTATGTTCCACGGTTGGTGATTCAGTCTCTGAGAGCTCCAAGGGTTCAGGTTGGTTTACTCTGTTGATCTTCCTGTGCAGTTCCTATCTCCTTAGGGCCCACAATCCTTCCACCTATTCTTCTATAAGAGTCCTCAAGCTCCATCCACTGTTTGGCTATGGATGTCTGTATCTGTCTGAGTCAGCTGCTGGTTAGAGCCTCTCAGAGGACAGCTTGCCCCTGTCTGTTCTCAGGCTGGAGGTTTAGATCCTGAGAGCTCTGGTTGAATCTTTTGATACTCGTTCTAAAAAGGACAAAAGCACCCTCACTTTGGTCTTCCTCCTTCTTCTTGAGTTTCATGAGGTTTATGCGTTGCGTCTTAGGTATTGTGTGTTTTGGGGCTAATATCCGCTTATCAGTGAGTGCATACTATGTGTGTTCTTTTGTGATTGGGTCATCTCACTCAGGATGATATTTTCTAGCTCCATCCATTTGCCTAAGAATTTCATGAGCTCATTGTTTTTAGTAGCTGAGTAGTACTCCATTGTGTAAATGTACCACATTTTCTGTATCCATTCCTCTGTTGAAGGACATCTGGGTTCTTTCCAGCTTCTGGCTATTATAAATAAGGCCGCTATGAACATAGTGGAGCATGTGGGCCTGTTGCATGTTGAAATATCTTCTGGGTATATGCCCAGGAGGGGTATAGTTGGGTCCTCATGTAACACTATGTTCAATTTTCTGAGGTATCGCCAGACTGCTTTCCATAGTGGTTGTACCAGCTTGCAATCTCACCAACAATGGAGGAGTGTTCCTCTTTCTCCACATCCTCGCCAACATCTGCTGTCACCTGTGTTTTGGATCTTAGCCATTCTGACTGGTGTGAGGTGGAATCTCAGTGTTGTTTTCATTTGCATTTCCCTGATGACTAGGGATGCTGAACACTTCTTTAGATGCTTCTCAACCATTCGAGTTTCCTCAGTTGAGAATTCTTTGTTCAACTCTCTACCCCATTTTTTAATAGGGTTATTTGATGGTCTGGGATCTAGTTTCTTCAGTTCTTTGTATACCTTGGATATTAGCCCTCTATCAGATGTAGGGTTGGTGAAGATCTTTTCCCAATCTGTTGGTTCCCGCTTTGTCCTATTGACAGTATCCTTTGCTTTACAGAAGCTTTGCAGTTTTATGAGATCCCATTTGTCAATTCTTGATCTTAGAGCATAAGCTATTGGTATTCTGTTCAGGAACTTTTCCCCTGTGCCCATGTGATCAAGGCTTTTCCCTATTTTCTCTTCTATTAGTTTCAGTGTAGCTGGTTTTATGTGGAGGTCCTTGATCCACTTGGAATTGAGCTTTGTACAAGGAGATAAGTATGGATCAATTTGCATTCTTCTACATGTTGACCTCCAGTTGGACCAGCACCATTTGTTGAAAATGCTGTCTTTTTTCCACTGGATAGTTTGAGCTTCTTTGTCGAAGATCAAGTGACCATAGGTATGGGGTTAATTTCTGGGTCTTCTATTCTATTCCATTGATCCTCCTGACTGTCTCTGTTCCAATACCATGCCGTTTTTATCACTATTGCTTGCAAACTGCTGTCTTAGCCACGCAAAAACTCCACCAGCAGCAATTTACTTGGTGAATCTACATCTAAAAGAGGACTCTTTTTAGCACTTTGAGAAATGTCTCAAACAATGGATCCTGAAGCATTCCCTTGTATTACCAAGATAATCCACGGCAGAAAACAACTTTCTCTTAACAGTCACATGTCACAATCTTAGGCTGTTATAACTGTCTAAGCACTGTTGAAATGGTAAGTCAATCAGATATTGGAGATCATTATTAAGAATCTATTTCCTCAGATAATGCTATGTCCAATTTTCTGAGGAACTGCTAGACTGGTTTCCAGAGTGGTTGTATCATCTTGCAATCCCACCAACAATGGAGGAGTGTTCCTCTTTCTCCACATCCTCGCCAACATCTGCTGTCATCTGCATTTTTGATCTTGGCCATTCTGACTGGTGTGAGGTGGAATCTCAGGGTTGTTTTGATTTGCATTTCCCTGATGTCTAAGGATATTGAACATTTCTTTAGGTGCTTCTCGGCCATTCGAGTTTCCTCAGTTGAGAATTCTTTGTTTAGCTCCCTACCCCATTTTTTAATAGGGTTATTTGGTTGTCTAGAGTCTAATTTCTTGAGTTCTTTGTATATATTGGATATTAGTCCTCTATCGGATGTGGGATTGGTAAAGATCTTTTCCCAATCTGTTGGTTGCCATTTTGTCCTATTGACAGTGTTCTTGACCTTACAGAAGCTTTGCAATTTTATGAGGTCCCATTTGTCGATTCTTGATCTTAGAGCATAAGCCATTGGTGTTCTGTTTAGGAACTTTTCCCCTGTGCCTAGGTATTCGAGACTCTTCCCCACCTTCTCTTCTATTAGTTTCAGTGTGTCTGGTTTTTATGTGAAGGTCCTTTATTCCACTTGGACTTGAGCTTTGTACAAGGAGATAAGAATGGATTGATTTGCATTCTTCTATATGCTGTCCTCCAGTTGAACCAGCACCATTTGTTGAAAATGCTGTCCTTGTTCCACTGGATGGTTTTAGGTCCTTTGTCAAAGATCAAGTGACCATAGGTGTGTGGGTTCATTTCTGGGTCTTCAACTCTATTCCACTGATCTTCCTGCCTGTCTCTGTACCAATACCAGGCCGTTTTTATCACTACTGCTCTGTAGTACAGCTTGAGGTCAGGGATGGTGATTCCCCCAGAAATTCTTTTATTGTTGAAGCATGCCAGATTTTTTTTTTTTTTTTTTGGTTTTTTCGAGACAGGGTTTCTCTGTGTAGCCCTGGCTGTCCTGGAACTCACTCTGTAGACCAGGCTGGCCTCGAACTCAGAAATCCGCCTGTCTCTGCCTCCCAAGTGCTGGGATTAAAGGCGTGCGCCACCCACCGCCCAGCTCTTTTATTGTTGAGAATAGTTCTCGCTATCCTGGGTTTTTTGTTATTCCAAATGAATTTGAGAATTTCTCTTTCTATCTCTATGAAGAATTGATTTGGAATTTTGATGGGGATTGCATTGGAATCTGTAGATTGCTCTTGGCAAGATGGCCATTTTACCATATTAATCCTGCCAATCCATGAGCATGGAAGATCTTTCCATCTTCTGAAATCTTCTTCGATTTCTTTCTTCAGAGACTTGAAGTTCTTGTCATACAGATCTTTCACTTGCTTGGTTAGATTCACACCAAGGTATTTTATATTATTTGTGGACTATTGTGAATGGTGTCATTTCCTTACTTTCTTTCTCAGCCTGTTTTCTTTTGAATAGAGGAAGGCTACTGATTTGTTTGAATTAATTTTATGTCCAGTCACTTTGCTGAAGTTGTTTATCAGGTTTAGGAGTTCTCTGGTGGGAGTTTTAGAGTCACTTAAGTATACTAACATATCATCTACAAATAGTGAAATTTTAACTTCTTCCTTTCCTATTTGTATCCCTTTTACTTCCTTTTATTGTCTAATTGCTCTGGCTAGGACTTCCAGTACTATATTGAATAGGTAGGGAGAGAGTGGGCAGCCTTTTTAGTGGGATTGCTTCAAGTTTCTCTCCATTTAGTTTGATGTTGGCTACTGGTTTGCTGTATATTGCTTTTACTATGTTTAGGTAGTGGCCTTGAATTCCTGTTCTTTCCAAAACTTTCACCATGAAGGAGTGTTGAATTTTGTCAAATGCTTTCTCAACATCTAGTGAGATGATCATGTGTTTTTTTTTCCCTTTGAGTTTGTTTATATAGTACCACTCCTGGGCATGTACCCAGAAGATGCTCCAACATATAACAATGACACATGCTCCACTATGTTCATAGCAGCCTTATTTATAATAGCCAGAAGCTGGAAAAGAACCCAGATATCCTTCAACAGAGGAATGGATACAGAAAAATGTAATACATTTACACAATGGAGTACTACTCAGCTATTAAAAATAATGAATTCATGAAATTCTTAGGCAAATGGATGGAACTAGAAAATATCATCCTGAATGAGGTAACCCAATCACAAAAGAACACACATGGTATACACTCACTGATTATTGGATATTAGCCCAAAATCTCACAATACCCAAGACATAACTCACAGACCACATGAAGCTCATGAAGAAGGAAGACCAAAGTGTGAGTGCTTGGCCCTTCTTAGAAGGAGTAACAAAATACTCATGGGAGCAAATATGGAGACAAAGCATGAGACAGAAACTGAAGGAGGGGTCATCCAGAGACTGCTCCACCTGGGTATCCATCCCTTGTACAGTCACCAAAAGTAGACGCTGATATGGATGCCAGGAAGTGCATGCTGACAGGAGCTTGGTATAGCTGTCTCCGTAGAGGTCTGCCAGAGTCTGACATATTCAGAGGCAGATGCTCACAGCTAACCATTGAACTGGTTATGGGGTTCCCAATGGAGGCGTTAGAGAGAAGACTGAAGGAGCTGAAAGGGTTTGTGGCCCCATGAGGAGAGCAATAATACCAACCAACCAGAGCTCCCAGGGTCTAAACCACCAGCCTGGGATCATATAGGGAGGGACCCATGGCTCCAGCTGTATATGTAATGGAGGATGGCTCTGTTGGACATAGGTGGGAGAGGAGATCCTTGGTCCAGTGAAGGCTGGACCCCTCGATGTGGGGGAAATCGTGGGTGGGGAGGTGGGAGTGGGAGGGTGGCTGGGGCATATCCTCATAGAAGCAGGAGGAGGGGGGATGGGATGGGGGTTCCTGGGTGGGTGGGGTGGGGGATGAGGAATGGGGATTACATCTGAAATGTAAATAAAATATCCAATAAAAAAATTAAAAAAAAAAAAGAATCTATTTCCCAGCAAATCTAAGTCATGTTCAGCATATCACCTTATTAGGAATCGTTCAATATGTCCTTCTCCTTTTCTCATATTTCAAAATACTTTTTCATTATAAAAAATGTAAATAAAAACATCATGGGCTGGAGAGATGGCTCAGTGGTTAAGAGCACTGACTGCTCTTCCAGAGGTCCTAAGTTCAATTCCCAGTAACCACATGGTGGCTCACAACCATCTGTAATGGGATCTGATGCCCTCTTCTGGTGTGTCTGTAGACAGCTACAGTGTATTCATATACATTAAATACATAAATTTTAAAAGAAAAAAAATCACACACCAAAACTAGCCAGACCCAAAGTCAATGAACTTCTACAATTAGAATTGGCATTTGAAATGAAACCTCATCTTTTAATTGGCTTATATTTCAGTCTTAGGGTGGTAGGGCATGAGTGGGGGGGGAGGCATCTACCAAAATTTTTAGGGAAGAGATAGGAACACTCTAGAGACAGTAAGACACAGATAGAGAACAGCGGCAAGCATACTAAAAGATCTACCAGTGAGAGCAGAACTGCCTAAGAGGTTTGAAAGATGAGGGTCCAGGATGTGTAATCACTGTTTCTGTCAAAACTCATCCTAAGGACCTAAGGATGTGAAGAAATAATTCCAGTGTGTAGAGCAACCCTGTACATTATAGTTGCCATGGGCACCTGGTGTAATTATGATGGCCCTGACAACTTAATAACAGAAACTGGCATTGTATGGTGACAACAGAAAGGTCCCAGCCAGGTGTCTGCACTCAGCTAAGGGTATGGATATCTAGTGTGTGTGTGGAGTGGGGAGTGTATTGGGGGGGATGCTGAACTTCTCTGCACAGTGAGGAGACAGATTCAGGAAATCCCAGAGCCTAGCCTGCTCCTTCCTTCTAGAGAGCTCTTTAGGGGAATGTCTTGTTTATAAGACTCTTGAGATATTCCTTTCCCCTAGGACTTTGGTGTTGTGCCCCAGGGTGTCTTTGAACAACTTTCTGTGTAGAAGCCAGGCATTCATGGGAGGAAATGACAGGGATAGCTCTCTCTCTGAGACCAATTTTCTCCTCAGTGAAAATGACAGTTTAAATAGTAATTAGTAACTAATTATCTTGTACATCCCAGTGGATGCTAAAATATGCAGTGAATTCAAAGGCATTCTGTACTAGTTTGCTTTCTGTTTTGGTGATAAAACAATGAACAAAAGCAACCTGAGGGGTTGTGCCAACCAGTTTTCTTTTTCCTTTCCTTTCCTTTCCTTTCCTTTTCCTTTCCTTTCCTTTCCTTTCCTTTCCTTTCCTTTCCTTTCCTTTCCTTTCCTTTCCTTTCTTTTCCCTCCTTCCTTCTCTCCCTCCCTTCCTCCTTCTCTCCCTCCTTTTCCTCTTTCCCTCCCTCCCTCCCTGCCTGCCTTCCTTCCTCCCTTTCTTCCTTCCTTCCTTCCTGCCAACTTATCATGAACTAGTGTCATCCAGGAAGAGAAAATCTCAATTAGAAAATGCATTCATCACATTGGCCTTTGATGAGATTGTGGGTCATTTTGTTGATGAATAATCAATGTGGAAGTGTCTGGTCTAGTACACTGTGGGCCATGACTGTTGTTGCTAAGGTGTATAGCAAAGTAAACTGAGCAGCATTTGCTCATGGCTTCTGCTTTAGTTTCCTTCCGTGCTTGAGTTCATGTCCTGATTTCCCTTGGTGATTAACTGTTTCCTCCCCAAGTTGTTTTTGGTCATGGCCTATATCACAGCAATAGGAAACAAACACAGGGAAGAAAGAGTTTATTTTACTCATCACTTCCAAGTAACTTGCCATCAAGAGAAGCTGAGACAAGAACTGAAGCAGAGACCTTGAAAGTGTGCTGTATATGGGTTCACATTCCCAGATACAGAGTTCAGTCATTTCAGAAACAATATCATACCCTATATTACAGTTACAATGAGATACATTCTTTAAATATTACCAGATAGGTTTTAAATTCATAATTATTTTTTCCAGGATGTAATGTGTTCAATTCTGTAGTGTCAGACGTGCCACAACCCTCACTGCCTTATGCCAGCAATGCATGGTATTTCCGTTACTCTAGATTAGGTTTCATGGCCATCTAATCGAACCATGCAGGCTTTTAAAAAATGAAGCCTTTTCTGCTTTTGATTCTCTGATTTTTGGGGGTGGGGTGGGGTTGGGCGGGCAGGGTCTTCTTTGTGGTAAGCAAGCACAGTACCACTAGGCTACATCTCTAGGGTCAGATCTGGCTTTTAAAATTCACCTTTAAATGTCTATATTCTGGATATTTTATGTATGGCTACATTTGTATGTATATCTTTCTAGTAAGCTTGTGGAAAAACTTAGTATTTGTATTATAGTCTCTGGTCTTTTTTAATTGGGGCCATGCATACACAAAGTAGATATAAAGACTATCTGCAGTCATACCTTTGGTGACAATATGAATTGAGTAATATAAGTGGAAGGTTAGTATTGTGAGACACTACCAGGTTCTCAAGGCCCCTTTGTGCATTGTTTCATCGTTCACAATATTACCAGTATTTGCTATACTCATTCTTTTTAATTTGAGTCATTGTCCTAAGACTCCCTTATTGATCATAGTTTTTATTACTCTTACGAATGGTTGATGATGTTAAACACCTTTTTCTGTGATTGCTTGATATATTTTTTTAAATTTTCTTTAGTGGCGCAGCCATTAAAATTTTTATTTTTAAAATATTTATTTTTTTTATTGGTAAAGGTTTAATTAATGTATTTTATCTTTAATTATGTGGGGTTGGGTATGTGTTGAGTGCAGGTGCTCATAGAAGCCAGATGTGTTGGGTGCCCTGGAGCTAGAGTTACAGATGGTTATGAGCCACCAGAAATTGGGCATTGGGAATGGGAACTTGGGTCCATCTGCTAAAGCATTGCATGCTCTTGAATGCTGAGCCATTTCTCCACCCTTTACCTATTTGTGTTGTTGTCCATTTCTTTACTGGATTGTCTGTTTTCCTCTTGACTTTTATGTGGCGTTCTATATTCTGGATATTGTATAAAATATGTGTTTCCAGAATGCTATTTCTAGTCAGGAGTTGGTCTTCATTTTCTCAAGCATGCATTTGAAGGAATCAAAGCTTATAGCTTTGTGGAAGGCCTTTTTGTCCACGTCCTATTTTATTTATTTGAAACAAAATCTTTCTTAGGCTACCCTTGAACTCAATCCTTTTGCTTCAGCCTTTCAAATGCTGGGATTATAGGCAGGAACCACTATGCCTAGCTATGTCTATCTCTTGATACTGACTCCCATGGTTTCTACTAGAATTCTTATATATTTAAGTTTTATGATTAATCTATGATCAACACCAGAAATGGCACACATGTCTATAATATCAGCAATTGGAAGCCTGAGGCAAGATTATGGTAGGCTTCAAGGACATCCTAAGCTACATAAGACAAACCTTTCTCATAAAACAAGGATGAAAGAAACAAAATCACTATGACTCATTTACTTGACTTTTGTATATGAGCCATATATGAGTATAGTTTAATTTCTAAATATGGATATCACTAGTTCTTACATAACTTATTGGTATAGTTTCTTTTTTTTTTTTTTTTACTGAGTTATATTTCTGTATTGTCAAAAATCAGTTGTCCATATATATGTAGGCCTATTTCTGGCTTTGTTTTCTTTTCCTCTGGTCTACTTTTCTACCTTCATGCTGATGGACCATTTTTCAATGCTGTAAGTTAATAAATTTTTCCAAAAGAGGTAGAGTTTCTCCAACTTTTAGGTTTTCAACATGCATTAATAGTCTAGTATCTTTACATTTTGATATAAATTAAAAAATAAGCCTATTAATCAATAATATCCATTATAATTTTTTCTGGGATTTTACTCAGTGTATAGATATTTTGAGAATAATTATTTAACAATAGTAGTGCTGTCTTATGAAGGTTATGTAACAATTTACTAAATTTCCTTTTAATGACATCATAATGGTCTAAGACACGCATTTATTTTCTTAGGTGCTATAATTGGATACACTTAAGTGTATAATTATACACTTAGGTGCTATAATTGGGAACAAAATTGCTTATTTTGTTTTGTTTTGTTTTTTAACTGTGAAGAATATTTATTGATGAGATGAATGTGAATACATCTGCATAGTAGAATAAGACATAATAAGGTTTAACATATATGTTTCTTTTATTTATATTTCTACAATGTTATTATTTTTTTCTCTTTCATTATTGGATATTTTATTTTTGTACATTTCAAATATTATCCCCTTTCCCAATTTCCCCTCCAGAATCCTCCTATCCCATCCCCCTTCCCCCTGCTTCTATAAGGGTGTTCCTGTACCCACCCACCCACTCCCCTCACTGCCCTGCCATTCCCTACACTGGGGCATAGAGCCTCCACAGATCCAGGGGCATCCCCTCTCATTGATGCCAAATAAGGCCATCCTCTGCTACATATGTGGCTGGAGCCATGGATCCCTCCATGTGTACTCCTTGGTTGGTGGTTTAGTCCCTGGCAGCTCTGGGGTGTCTGGTTGATTGATATTGTTGCTCTTCCTATGGGGTTGCAAACCCCTGAAGCTACTTCAGTCCTTTCCTAGCTCTTCCATTGGGTTCCCAGTACTCGATCCAATGGTTGGCTGTGAGCATTCCCATCTGTATTTGTCAGGCTTTAGCAGAGCCTCTATGGAGACAGCTATATCAGGTTCCTGTCAGCAAGCACTTCCTGGCATCCACAATAGTGTCTGGGTTTGGTGTTTGTATATGGGATGGATCCCAAGTGGGGCTGTCTCTGGATGGCCTTTCCTTCAGTCTCTGCTCCACTCTTTGTCCCTGTATTTCCTCCCATGAGTATTTTGTTCCCTCTTCTAAGAAGGACCGAAGTATCTACACTTTGGTCTTTCTTTTTCTTGGGCTTCATGTGGTCTGTGAGTTATGTCTTGGGTTTTGTGAGATTTGGGGCTAATATCCACTTATCAGTGAGTGCATACCATGTGTGTTCTTTTGTGACTGGGTTACCTCATTCAGGATGATATTTTCTAGTTCCATCCATTTACCTAAGAATTTCATGAATTCATTATTTTTAATAGCTGAGTAATATTCCATTGTGTAAATGTACCACATTTTCTGTATCCATTCCTCTGTTGAAGGACATATGGGTTGTTTTGTTATTTTGAGACAGGATTTCTCTGTGTAACAGCACTGGCTGTACTGGAACTCACTTTGTAGACTGGCTCGCCTCAAACTCCCAGAGATCTGTCTACCTCTGCCTCTGAGCAGTGGGATTAAAAGTGTGCACCATCACATCCAGCGCCATTTGAGAATTTAGTGCACGTGCATTTTTTGTTTTACTTTTCTTCTTTTCATGTGTGTGTATGTATGTGTGGGTGTGGGTGCACGTATTCATATGTGTTTTTGTAGGCCAGAAATTCATATCAAGAATCTTTGTCTAGGCTGGAGAGATGGCTCAGTTGTTAAGAGCACTGACTGCTCTTCCAGAAGTCTTGAGTTCAATTCCCAGCAATGGGAAAATGGGATCCGATGCCCTCTTCTGTTCAGGGTTGTTAGCTCGCACCAAGCCATCTTTTCACAGTCCCACACTTCTGGTGTGTTCTGAAGACAGCTACGGTGTACTCATATACATAAAAATATTCCTTGATTGCCTTTCTACTTTATTCTTTTGAGGCAAGATCTCTCAATCATATCTTTTTGTTTGAGTACTAACAGACTCAAGGAACTCTCTGACTTCATCTTTCTCGTAGGCATACATAAGTGCCTTATTGTAATTGTAATTGCAATTTCTGTGACTTACTTAACTCTGCAAATTGTTAAACCTCTTTTAATGTAAAGTAGATCTCAAACTCTTTTTAAACTTAAAAACAAACATTTCTAGTTTATTTTCTTAAGAAACTAGGACTTTGAGTCGGTGAATGACAATCCCAATAGATAACTTTCTGTGTGGAGAATAGGCCTTACAGTTATTTCCTAATACACAAACCATATTAATGGCTTTCCTGAGAATGCAACACATTTGCATAATTGGAATGAGCTCCATAAAGCCATATCTATTTTGATGTGCTGTGTCTTTTTGTTGCTAATACTTTTCAGAGTATTTCATAGCTGTGCATGGTAGCTCACACCTATAATTCTAACATTTGGGAGGCTAAAGCAGGAAAACTACTCGTTTGAGGCCTTACGACTACATAAAACCCCACTGATTCCAGTTAGTATCAACTTAGTACCATCAGTACATGTATAGATAAGAAACCATATATACTGGAGTATAAGTAGCATTTCATAGGCCTCATCATTGAAGAAAACTAATTGTCCTTCCCCAATAGCTGTCACTTGTTAATCACCTCAGCTACTCTTTTAATAGATAAGGTTACACTTACTTGCATTTTTGTATATACATGTATAAACATTTTCATTTAGGCTCAGTTGCATTTCATTGTATACGCAACACACATACACAAACACACAATGTAGATAAGGTAATCTAGTTGCTTTCTCTTTTTATTTGGCATTTCTGCTATTTATTGCTTTATCATTGGAACTATTCCTTTTTGTCTTTTCAAATTTCATTTATTGAAAATAGGTTCTTTTTTCATTCAGCACATCCTTATTATAGTTCCCCCTTCATCTACTATTCCAAGCCTCTCCCCATCTCCCTTTCCCTCCCTGTAGTCCCTAAGCAGCACGCTGCAGAATCATCAAAGTGGCAGCAGTGGTCCCTCCTTCCAGCCCCTCCTTCCTTCCTGCTCCAGTCTACAGCCACTGAAGATGCCAAAATGACAGCATCTGTCAAAACAACAATGCCTCAGCTTGCTGCCATTGTGAGGAACTATCCAGACACCTTTCCTGCCACAGCCTGCAACCTTGGTGAAATACTACTGCAGGAGCTGTCCCACAGTGACAGCACCTTCTCTCCAGCCTCCCTGAGCAGCCTCAGAGAGATGGTGCCTCAGCCAAAGCCTCCTGCTGCTGGGAAAGACTTACAACCCTATCTTATGGACCTGATACAGTGAAAAGAATGTGGGGGTTGGGGGGAAGCCAACAATCACTGAGCAGGAAAAACAATCCCCAAGCTCAAGATTTGAAATCCCACTGAACCTCAATCTGGAAAGCTCTCCCCGCTGCCCT
This sequence comes from Mastomys natalensis, assembly GCA_021653895.1. Taxonomy (NCBI): domain Eukaryota; kingdom Metazoa; phylum Chordata; class Mammalia; order Rodentia; family Muridae; genus Mastomys; species Mastomys natalensis. The sequence continues at coordinate 16,124 of JAJTUV010003308.1, read as the reverse complement.
AAGAAATCCTATATAAGTCCCACCCTTTGTTCAACTCTTTGCTGCACAGACGGGAGCACAAGGCAGCCATCCTTGGATTCCTCCTCCTCCTCCTCCTTCTCCTGGATCCTCCAGTAAATCTCTTTTATGAGATTTACTGCCTAGTGTGAGTCATTGGAAGAAGACAAGAAAGAATGAAGAGAAGAAGGGAAGAGAAGGAGCAGGGCTGAGACTCCTGAGCTCCTAGCTCAACTTCGGATACGCTCTCCCCACCCCCCCACACACACCAGGAGCTCCAATCCTCTGCTTAGGAGGCTTCTTCTCAGAGCTGTGTGGTCGTCCCCACCCCTGTCCCTTAGGATACCCTTACCTTCCAGCAGAAACACTACACTACAGATCCACTTCCTTTCTCTCTCATGAGAAAAGAACAGACTCCTAAAGGGATAACAAACACAACAAAATAAAGTATAATAAGATAAAAACAAAACCATTATAATCAAGTCTGGACGAGGCAGCCCCACAGAAGAATAGCCCAAGAGTAAGCCCAAGCATCAGAGACTCATTTGATCATACACTCAGGAGGAATCCCCTAAAAATTCTAAGCTGAGAGTGAGAATACATCCATGGAGGACCTGTTGCAGACACAGTTAGGCTCTGTTCTTGCTTCTTCAGTCTCTGTGAGTTTATGTTCTGGTGTCCTCCACCACCTCTGGCTCTTACACACTTCCTGCCTCCTCTTCTGTGGATTCCCTGAGCTCTAGGGGGAGGGATTTGATGGAGACATCCATTTAGAACTGTGTGTTTTAAGGTCTACCTTAAAACACAGGATACTCTGTTAACCCTCATTGGTCACTGGTTAGTGCAAGATGTCCCATTAGCTCAGGATGGCTCAGTGGTTACAGCAGGATACATGATTAGCCAAGGACCTTCAGTGATTACCTCAGGATGCCCCATTACTCTAGGAGCAACAATTGTTAGTGCAGGATGTGCCATTACCTCAGATTGGTCAGTGGTTAGAGCAGGATATCCCATTAAGGCAGGATAGATCAGTGGTCAGTTCAGGTCATCCCATTACTCTGAAACTCACCATTGTGGGCACAGGATATCCCATTAGCTCAAATTGCTCAATAGTTAGTGCAGCATATCCCATTAGCACTGGACACCCCAGTGGTTAGTACAAGATACCCCATTACCCTAGACTGCTTAATGGCTAGTGCAGGATGTCCCAGTAGTCCACATTGGTCAGTGGCAAGTGCAGGATATCCCTTTAGGCCAGATTTCTCAGTGGATATCCCATTATTCCAGGACTCACAATGGTTAGCATAGGATGTCCCAGTAACACCAGAAATCTCAGTGTCTAGTGCAAGATACCCCATTAGGCCCGATTGGTCAGGAGTTGGCTAAGGTTGTCGCATTAGGCCAGATTCCTCAGAGGTTACCACAGTATGTCTCATTAGCTCAGGATCGATCAATGGTTAGCACAGTGTAGCCAATTAGCAAAAATTAGCCAGTGGTTAGCTCAGGATACTCCAGTAGGCTAGGGGAATTAGAGGTTAGTTCAGGATGTCCCATTACTCTGGGACTCACAATGGTTAGCACAAGATACCCCATTAGCCCTGATCGGTCAGTGGTTATCTCAGGATGTCCCATTACTCCAGGATGAACAATTGTTAGTTCAGGATATCCTATTATCCCAGATAGTTCAGTGGTTACAGTAGAATATCCCAGTAGCCAAGGACCTTTAGTGGTTAGTGTAGGTTGTCTGATTAACATAGGCTAGATCAGTGCCATGAACATTTGTAAGAAAAGATATGTGTGACACACTACAGCTTCCACAATGAGATTTATTTTATGTTTTGTTTTGTATTTTCTTTTCAGGGAAGATTACAAGGACAGAGGGCAGATGAGTGGAATTGAGATCCATGATGAGAAATTCACAAAGAATCAATAAAAAGTTAAAAAATGCTATCTCAGTTTTAAAAAAAATAGTATATGGGGCTACAAAGATGCCTCATAGGCTAAAATCACATATTGTTTTTGCAGAAGCCCTGGGTTTAGTTCTCATCAGGTGCCACACAACTGTCGTGACTTCAGTTCTAAAGGATATGATTATTCCATGGCCTCTGTAGGTACCTGCATGCGTGTGGTGCACGTACACTCATGCAGCCACACTGCACTGGCTGGCTTTGTGTGTCAACTTGACACAAGCTGGAGTTATCACAGAGAAAGGAGCTTCAGTTGAGATGCCTCCATGAGATCCATCTGTAAAGCATTTTCTCAATTAGTGATCAAGGTGGAGGGCCCATTGTGGGTGGTGCCATCCCTGGGCTGGTAGTCTTGGGTTCTATAAGAAAGCAAGCTGAGCAAGCCATGGGGAGCAATCCAGTAAGTAATATCCCTCCATGGCCTCTGCATCAGCTCCAGCCTCCAGGTTTCTGCCATGCTTGAGCTCCAGTCCTGACTTCCTTTGGTGATGAACAGCAGTGTGGAAGTGTAAGCTGAATAAACCCTTTCTTCCCCAGCTTGCTCCTTGGTCATGATGTTTTGTGCAGGAATAGAAACCCTTACTAAGACACATACAGAAATACAGAAAAGGTAAATAAGTAAAAATATCATATGTTAGGAAAGTATGTTTTATATATTTCACATACACATGTGGGTGAGTTTATTGTCAAATATGCATACACAATATGTGTACATATGCATGCAAAAACAAGGTATATATATAGCAAATCTCCATTTATGCTTCTAATTATATGGATATAACCCTTTAATGTTAACCTTTTGGGAGCTGGGCCTAGGGCATTTGTAAAATTATGTGCTTGTTAAATTTTTACTGCTATGGCAAATACCTGGGAGAAACAATTTTGAAGAAGGAGAGATTAATTTTCATTCATGATTTTGGTGCATATTCAAGTGAATTAATTGCTTTACAGGAGCAGCAAGAAAAAAATGTTTGTCACTGGAATGCTGTAGCAGGGGCTGCTCATCTCACAGCAAAAAATCAACAAAAACAAAACAAGCAAGCGTAAGCGAGCTGAGGGTCTCTCCTTTCTTTTTCTATGTATCACAGCCTATTGGATGGTGCTGCCGGAATTCAGGTTGAGTCCTCTCATATTAGTTAACTGTTTGTGAGAACACCCTTACAGACATACCCAGAAGTGTGGTTCTCTAGTATCTTAGGTGGTTCTTAGTTCAACCAGGTTGACAAGATCAACCACCACAAATAGACACATTAATACCTCATAAATCTAAAGGAAGAGCAAGGAATAAGTGAGCAAAACTTGGGACAGTTTCTCACATGGAATTTTGTACAAAACATATGGACTGGCCTCCTTTGTGTTCACTTTTCTCAGAAAGCATGCCTTTGAGCATGTCCTACATATCAAGTATATTTTAAACTAGGAGAAATTAGAATATTTACCTACTTGTGTAATGAGAAATCCTTAACTTATTTGTAGGATAAAATATTTGATCATAGAAAACATAAACCAGCCTGTCATTTCTTTTTAATTGATTTTTTTTTCTTACCAACCTCTTTTGTCTTCAATTTATACCTTGTAATAGCAACTTTGCTCTGAGCCCCAAGTAGACAAAACAGAAAGACCAAGTATAAAGTTGTTTTGTCCTTCTGATCAATAGACTGAAATCAGAAGACTTGAGCCCTTAATACTGGACCCATGCTTACCTACACAACTTTGGAAATTTTGGAAACTTTTGGAAATTCACATCCCCTGAGTGGCCCCAGTCCTTAAACAGGAAAAACCATATTTTGCACATACTTAAGGATATGGACTTTGGAGTCATAAAAATAGGGTAGAATACTTGGAAATTTAAACATATCGATCTTTAGAGAAAATTGAATTCCCAGACAGTTGAAATCTACATGTAATTACATATTCATGTATATATGGATATGCATATCTTTCTTTATAATTTTATCAACACACAATTCATATATTTTATTACTTTCTCACTAGTATAACTTATTACTTTGTATATATGTGTAGTTTTCTTGGTAGCATGTTTGTTTTTAACAAATAATGTTTGGTTACTTTCCATGCAGGAGGAATGAAGAACACAGACACACACACATATATTTACATCTCCAAATTAATGACAACCACATGTCCCTATGTGTCAGTTTGTGCTCAGACTCATTGCAAAACTTTTCAGTCTTTATGCTGCAAGAAGCATTGACAGAATCTTTAGGTGCAATTCTTTTACATTATTCTGTAGATGAGTCTTGCAGTTTCATGTAGCAATACCTCAGTGCATTTTGGCCATGAACCATCTTTCCATTTGTCCCTGACTAAGTTTTCATCTTTAATTTAAACTGTTTCTCCTTTCATCTTATTTTTCTATACTTCCAGAACCCAGTCTGCTCCGTGTAAGTTAAAGACAAAGCTTTCTAGGAGTCAGTTTGCATGAGGTCAGACCCCTTGAGTGCTTTAGCAATGCAACACATACAGAACTTGATCTGATTCTACACGAGTAGTCCTGAAGGGTGTATACTTCTTTCACTGACTTTCAGTAGCACAAAGAATTGCCTGCAGAAGTGTATTAATTTCATGTGCAATCCCTCCTGAGGCCCTGGGCAGACTCAGTTTTACGCAGAATCTCCTAGACGGTGTGGAGCTGAGTATTAAGTAGATTTTACGCAGGCTCTAACCTTTGCCCCCACTATGGAGTCATTCATTGCTGGGCTGTCTAGGTGGGTGAAGAGATGAGGCAGCTGGGAGAGTGCCAGGAAGCAGACTGAGAAACAACACTTTATTTTGTAGCCTTTGCTGACATCTGGGGAAGTGGAGACATGCTTTGACTGCTTGTTGAATGGAAAGCTTACCTACAACAAATGTCTACCCATCCTCTGGATAGCTGAAATTTCAGTCCACACCTGAAGTCTCCCAATTGCTAACTAAACTCCTGTGAATAAATGCATACATTAGTTCTGAGATGCTATTGCTTTAGTTTCCTTGGCCTAAGGATGTTCTCCATGCTGTCACTGTGAATCAACACACTGTGCTGTGTTGCCCTTTTGAACTGTTAGTAGTTGTAATTATCCAAAGGTGACCTGCACAAGATCGGACCTATTAACTTACTGTAATTGGAAAAGAGAGCTTACAAGTTACTAGAAGAGAAAGATTTCCTCCAGAGAAAGAAATAGCCACTCAAAAGCTGCCAAAGTTCTTGTAAGTAAGTAATTTGTAACCCAAGCTCCTGTAATAGAACCCACTGGTTCTCCAGGCTACAGTTTATTGGAATTACTCTTTGTTTCAGTCATTCATGTGCTATCTGCAGTGAGTTGAATTTGCCCACCTCTCCTAAAAAAACATTCACATAACAGACACTAAGCCCTTACCTATGATGAGGTCTGGGAATCTCTCTCTCTCTCTCTCTCTCTCTCTCTCTCTCTCTCTCTCTCTCTCTCTCTCTTTCTCCCTCTCTCTCATTTCTTAAACCCCTGTGTGCCTAACTTGGAAGTACACACCCTTGATCCCAGTACTGAAAAAGCAGAAATAGGAAGAAAGTGGGGGACAATGCTTATTGTAATTTATATCTGGGTGCAGGGGTAAGAACAGCCAGTCCTCAGAAACCCAAAAGGCTGAGGTTATGTAGTTACTCAGTGGAACGCTGCTTGGCACACATGATGCTGTAGGGATCTTACAGCCCAGTGCTTCAGAAATAGTAAGCTTTAAAATCACAATAAAAAGAAAGGTCACAGCTGAGAAAAAGGTATCATCACCTCTCCAGCTTAACAGAATCTGCACCAAATGCTCTCCCAATACCCCTGCACTAACATACTTTTCTGAGAAATACACAATGATACTACTTGTATGACACGCAGTGGTATCCCTTTAAAGAGCATTCCAAATGAGGGTGGTTAAGTGGAAGTGAGAAAAGTTTAATGGGACCTCCAAACAGGCTCCTTCTCATCGCAACATAGAACAAGAAAATGCCTAGAAGAAAGATAAGAAAATCCCTACCCTTCACAGATTCTCAGGACCATTGAATACCTAGCCTCTCATCATTGGAGTCTTGGGAACCCACTGGAACATTCAGGAGAAAAGGAAACACAATTGTCCAGTATTGCTTTGCATTGACTTCCTGTCCTCCCCTAAGAAAACGTTGGTAGTAATATTTGGAACTTAGCAGAAGCATTTCTAGAAATACTATGAAAAGTTCCCCTCCCCTGAGCACCACTTAAACTTGTCTCTCCTCCTGTTTTGTTGTTAATGACTTTCCTCTTCTTAGAAACACTGAGTAATTACTTCCCGGCCATTTTAATAATGAGTATATTTGCCAGAGTAGGTGCATGTTATAGGAAAAAGAGCTGACACCGAAAAATAAAGAATAATATTCCAGATTGTAACACCCAAAGAAAATCTCTTTTGGTGGTAATTTTGTGTGTGTGTGCCTGATGTATTTATAAGATAACTCTTCATATTCAGCCTGCTCTTTTGCTTGATTCATCAGGTTGGGTAGAATTGCATATTCCCAATGGGATAGTCTCTGTGTCCAACAACTGAGGCCATTAGAAAAGGGACAGAGATTTGATAAACAAAGTATGAACGTTTTTTGAAGAGAAAGGCAAATCTTGGGGTAACATTATTACAAACCAAGTGAAGGAGGGCCCACTAGAATCCAAAAGAGCTATGATAGGATTCTTACCTACCACATGCAGAAGCAGAGCCCTGCATAGGTCTAGATTTCATATTCCTAGCCTTTGAGAACATTTAAGAACAAAGAAAATAAGCCTCTAATTTAAGTTCATAAGTTTCAACTAACCTGGTCCCCCGAGATCTCTCAGACACTGAGCCACCAACCAGGCAGCATACACCAGCTGATATGAGGCACCTGACACATATACAGCAGAGGACTGCCTGGTCTGGGTTCAGTCAAAGAAGATGCATCTAACCCCTCAAGAGACTGGAGGCCCCAGGGAGTTGGGAGGCCTGGGGGATGGAGGATGGTGGTGGTGGGAGGTGGCATCCTTTTGAAGACAGAAGGGAGGAGGAATGGGATGAGGAACTGTGGGAGAGTGGACCAGGAGCGGGCAACGACTGGACTGTAAAAAAATAAAAGTAATAAAAAATGCTAGATATGGTAGTGGCTCATACCTGTAAACTCCAGCACTTGAGAGGTGAAGGCATAAAGACTGTCATGAGTTTGAAACTGGGCTACATAGTGAATTTGGGGCCAGTCTGATCTACATTGTGACATTCTGTCTTAAGAAAACAAAGGAACAAATGAACAAGCAAATAATAAACACATAAAGGTTGTGCCAGCCCTAGGAAATCCATGCAAACACAAACATAACCTACGTTGCTGTGTTTGCTGTGTTGAAAATGACTGTTTCCTTCTCACATCTAGTTTATATGTATTTTTTCAGAGTGCAGGCTTTTATGTATTTGTTGGATGGAGTTGGTCTGGTGCTGCTATGTATTCAAATGCTAAATTCTAATGCTAAATGCTAAAGAACCACAGTCCAAAGTAACCTCTGTAATGATAGCAGTATGCATTCTAGGTCCTGCAGTGACCACTGGAACCTCAGAAGTCAGAACCCTTTTCTTTTTCTACAAAGAACTGAAGGAATTAAATGCCAAGAAACTAAAATTGGCAATCAATAAATGGGTAAGTGAATGGAATGAAAAGTTTTCTAAAAGGGAAATACAAGTGGCTAGTAATTATATTTTAAAATGTTAAATATCCCTAGCCACCAGGAAAATACAAATTAAGATGACTTTGAGATATTACCGGTCAGAATCATTAGGCATTCTGACAAATGTTGTCCCCCTCATTGATGGGGGTGCAAGCCATTGTGGAAATCAGTTTGGAGATTTATCAAAAAATTTAAAGTAGAACTACCATATAACCCAGCTGTTTCACTACCAGGTATATGCCCTAAAAACTCCATACCCTATCATAGAGATATTTGCATCCCCTGTTTATTGCTACTTTAAGCTCTGTAGCAAAGAATTGGAATCAACCTAATTGTCAATCAACAAATGAATGGTTAGTGGAAATTGTGTATGTGTGTGTGTGTGTATGGATGGATGGATGGATTTAGAATGTATAATATTAACATAGGTCATACAACTTCATAAAAGAAAGAAAAGAAACCCCACAAATTCTTCATATGAGAACGTAGCCAATGATATCTGTATAGATGTGAGCAAATGCACATGAAGGCATAGTATAACATGTAAAAAATGGAAGAAAAATGGACGAATATTAGAAGATGTCGAAGGACTGAGTGCAGGTAATAGACATGACTTAGGAAAGAGAATTTAAAGTTAATTGTTTTTCTAGTTCTAATTCTCTCAAGGATCTTTCATTTTTGGATGGTGGGAAAGTACATAAAATGTATTTGATAGTAAATGTGTTAAACTCAATGTGAAGTTTATTGAGATGTACATTCGTTGAGTCTGGTTGATATCAGAGGAGGTAAAGTTCCCTGCACTGGTGCATGTGGGGTGAGTTGTGTATTTTCCTGTAAAGATTTTAACACACTGAACATTGGCCAACCACTACACCTCACCTTCCTGCTATGATCTGTTGCTGAGTACTCTAGGGAGATCTTCTCTCTCTCTCTCTCTCTCTCTCTCTCTCTCTCTCTCTCTCCCCTCTCACACATGCACGTACTCGAGTGCACAAGCACATGCGCGCACACACCCACACACACACACCCACACACACCTTCCAGCCACGTAATGTCCTAGGTATGTTTCTATTGCTGTGATAGACCACTGACCAAAAGCAGCCTGGGGAGGAGGGGTTCATTTCAGCCCACAGCTTGATGTCCATCATCCAGAGAAGTCAGAGCAGGAATTGAAGCACAGGCCATGGAGAAGTGCTGCTTACTGGCTTGCTCAGTCATGGCTTACTCAACTACCTTTCATCTTTTATTGAAAATAGATTTTTGTTCTCACATACTATATCCTGATTACAGTTTCCCTCCGTCTACTCACAGTTCCTCCTCACATCCTCTCCCATCCAGATCCTCCCTTTCTATCTCTCATTGGAAAACAAACAGGCTTCTAAGAAACCATACAATAAAATATAAAAAGATAAAACAAAAATGAACACACTGGATTTGGATAAGGAAAAGAGCCAAAAAGAAGGCCCAAGAACCAGAGACCCATGAGTTCACACACTCAGGAATCCCATAAAAACAGGAAATTGGAACCCATAATATATACACAAAGGATCCCTCATGTAAAGAGAGAGAAGAAAAAAATACATAAATAATAGAAAACAAAAGTAGAAAATAAGATTTCTTTAAAAAAATTATAAAAATGAAAATATTTTAAAAAGAAAGGCCTGACACAGTATTATGAGACAGGAAATCTCCAAAGATGCTGTTGTGTCGATATTTTGTTGGCCATCTAGGCACACTGCCTGCCCTTAAGAGTAGTTTGTATCTCTAGTGAGAATCCCTTGGTAGAAACTCCATTTTCATTTGCAAGTGGCTATCGATTGGAAATTGATTCTGCATTAGGAATGGGGACATGGGTCCATTCCTTTCAGCTCTAATATCCCACCTGGTACAGACTTGAACACTTCTTTATACAAGCCATGACCACTCTCCCAGGGTCAGTATCACCTTCAGTGGACTGGGCTCTACCAAGTCAATCTAATCAAGAAAATGCCACACAGACTTGCCTAGGACAATCTGATGGAGTTATTTTCACAATCAAGTGTCCTCTTCTCAGACAACTAACTTTGGTCAAGTTAAAAAAGAAAAATAAAAGGAAAAGAAAAACTAACCAGCTAACCAGAACAACAGGTAACAATGTACTTTTATTTTTTAAGATTTAACATTTTCTTTGACCAGGATATCTAGTTCCTCTATCATGTCTTCAGTGACTGAGATTCTCTCTTCCATATCTTGTATTCTGTAGTAAGCCTTGCCTTTGAGGTTCCTGGGTGAGATCCTAAAGTTACAGATCCAGTTTTCCCTCAGTTTGTATTTTCTTTAGTGGTCATATGTCCACTTCCACCATTTCTGTTTTCATAGATTTCTTTAGTGGATTTATTCATTTTCTCTTTAAGGACCCCTAACATATTCATAATAACTATTTTAAAGTCTTTGTCTTGTGCTTCAGCTAAGTTGCATTTCTCTAAGGAGACATCTATATCAGGTTCCTGTCAGCAAGCACTTCTTGGCATCCACAATAGTGTCTGGGTTTGGTGTTTGTATATGGGATAGATCCCCAGGAGGGACAGTCTCTGGATGGCTTTTCCTTCAGTCTCTGCTCCACTCTTTGTCCCTGTATTTCCTCCCATGAGTATTTTGTTTCCCCTTCTAAGAAGGACCAAAGTATCTACACTTTGGTCTTTCTTTTCCTTGGGCTTCATGTGGTTTGTGAGCTGCATCTTGGGTTTTGTGAGATTTGGGGCTAATATCCACTTATCAGTGAGTGCATACCATGTGTGTTCTTTTGTGATTGGGTTACCTCACTCAGGATGATATTTTCTAGTTCCATCCATGTACCTAAGAATTTCATGAATTCATTATTTTTAATAGCTGAGTAGTACTCCATTGTGTAAATGTACCACATTTTCTGTATCCATTCCTCTGTTGAAGGACATCTGGGTTCTTTCCAGCTTTGGGCATTTCTCAACGATTTGTCTCAAAGGAGGGAGAGTGAAATTCTGAAGATAGCCTACCTGCTTCCCTGGCCCATATAGCCACTGGGGTTCCCAGGGAATCACAATTTATTCTCTTTTTTTTTTTTTTTTGGTTTTTCGAGACAGGGTTTCTCTGTGTAGCCCGGGCTGTCCTGGAACTCACTCTGTAGACCAGGCTGGCCTCGAACTCAGAAATCCGCCTGCCTCTGCCTCCCAAGTGCTGGGATTAAAGGCGTGCGCCACCACCGCCCGGCTACAATTTATTCTCTTTGAGCCATACTGTAGAATAGATTTTTGAAAAAACAAAGAATGGATATGGCCTTTGCCTTTGAAGTTATGAGTCCATGGCACTCAAACTTGTGTCAAGTTGACAGTAAAAAGCAAACCATGGAGCAGAAGTTAAGAGACTATAGTTCCAAAGAACCCAAGTTCAGTCCTCAGTATCACATAATAGCTTACCTTATTGAGTGATACTATGCCCTCTTCTGACCTTTGTAGGCACCAGACATGCATGTGGTACACAGACATACATGCAGGCAAAACATTCATACACATAAATAATTTAAAAATTCAAAATCAATAAGATAATAATTTAAAAATTCAAAAATCAACATGATAAAGAAGTGACAGCCAGAAGCTGGAAATAACTCATTTCCAGATGTCCCACAACAGAAGAATGGGTACAGAAAATGTGGTTCATTTACACAATGGAATACTATTTAGCTATTAAGAACAAGGACATGATGAGTTTTGCAGGCAAATGGGTGGAACTAGAAAATATCATCCTGAGTGAGGTAACTCAGACCCCAAAGGACACACATGGTATGTACTCACTAATAAGTGGATATTAGCAAAAAAAAACAAAAAAAAAAAAAAACAGTACAGAATACCAAGGATACAGTCCACAGAACTCAAGAAGGTTAACAAGCCAAAGTGCCAAGTGAACATGGCTCAATCCCACTTGGGAGGGAGAAGAAAGCAATCATGTGGGGGGAGAGGGAGGGAGGGACCTGGGTGGGGAAAGGGACAGGGAGGGGGAAGGGAAACATGATCAGGTATTGGGGGAACAGGAGAGAAGCCCAGAAAGAATGGAAACAGGCAACCTCGGGAGGTAGGAGGTAGGGGAACCCTCTAGAATGTACCAAAGACCTGGGAGGTGAGAGTCTCTCAGGACTCAAAGGGAAGGACCTTAGATGAAATGTCCTACAGTGGGGAGAGGGAACTTGCAGAGTCCACCTCCAGCAGAAAGACAGGACATCAACTGGAGGGATGGGGTTGCCATCCCACAGCTAAAAAATCTGACTCAGAATTGTTCCTGTCTAAAAGAACTGCAAGGATGGAAATGGAGAAGAGACTGAGGGAAAGGAGGTCCAGTGACGGGCCCAAATTGGGATCCAGCTCAAGGGAAGGCTCCAAGCCATCACACTATTACTGATGCTATGATGTGCTTACAGACAGGAGCCTAGTATGGCTGCCCTCTGAGAAGCCCAATAAGCAGTTGAAAAAGTCAGATGCAGATACTTATACCCAACCATTGGACTGAAGTTGGGGACCCCTGTGATTGAATTAGGAAAGGCTGGAAGAAGCTGAGGAGGAGGGTGACTCTATAAAAGACCAGCAGTCTCAACTAACCTGAACCCCAGATCGCTCAGACACTGAGCCACCAACCAGGAAGCATACACAGGCCTCAACACATAAACAACAGAGAACTACCTGGTCTGGCCTCAGTGAGAGAAGATGCACCTAACCCTAGAGAGACTTGAGACCCCAGGGAGTGGCAAGGCCTAGAGGGGTGGGGTTGGGGTAGGGGCCATTCTCTAGGAGATAGGGTGGGTGTGTGAAGGTGAAGGGGAGGAGGTATGGAATGAGGAACAGTTATAGTGTGGACTGGGAGGGGGATAAAGACTGGACTGTAAAAAAAAAAAAAAAAAAGAATTAAAAAAAATTTTTAAATTTTTTTTTTTAAAAAAGAAAAACTAATCAGGACAACTGCACTTCTAAGGCACACAGCCTGAGAAAGCCTAGGAAAACACTTCCTGGTTCTGGCCTAGTTTTACTCTTCCTCATTTCTGTGATCATCTTAGCTGAGAGGAATTATGTATGCCTGGTTCCAAATGCAACTTATTACTGCTTAATCTAATTCCTAATTGAGCACTACATCACAATGACTCCATGCAATGCCCTGGCCACAGTTCTCTCTACAGGAATATATATCTGTAGGTAATGTGTGTGTGGAATTAGGGATCTGATATTGCACTTGTGAGTGGAGATAACCACAGTGACATCAGAAAAGAATAACATAACTCTTCCTATATCTGCACTCCTAAGGATCCCCTATGTATGTAGTAGAATATACTCAGAGGGCAAGCGATTCAGATCCCTTCCCATTACTGGAGCATCCAGTATCAGTCACCCTTCCCAGTAACAGAGTCGGTTATCAACAGAACCAGAGGAAACCCACATCATGCTGCCATTCTCACAGGGGTTACTACAGAGTGTGGCCCATACACTATCCTCTGCCACATCTATGTGAATTGCTGGAATGTCCTCACTCTTGGGCCATCAAGAAACAGCTGGTCTTTCTAAGTTTGACAAAAACACTAATGACAGAAAAGGAAACTTCAGGAATGTATGACTTCACTGCTGAATTTAACCAAAGTTTTAAAGGCTAATACCAATGCTTCTTAAAGTATTCCACTGAATTCACAGAGAAGGAACACCTCTCCCCACTTCAAATGCATTCTGTGAGACCAGCATCACCGCATCACTCAAACCTGAAAAGGACACGATAACAGTGGAAAGACAACAGGCCAATATCACAATGAACATAGTGCAAAAACAATGCTCAACAAAATAGTAACGTGTATAAGAATGAGCCTGAGTTTGTTAATACAAGAAACAGGACTGACCTTGTTCTTACACAGCTGTTTAGCAGTATTTGAGAGAACTGCCCAGTGTACGAGGCATGGAGTGAGACTACAATAACCTTTCAAATGTCACGGGAGTCTGAGTGTCAGGGCTAGAACATATATCAAAAAACTCATTTATCATTGCTTCTCTCCTAATAAGAGTACCAGAAATCTGTGAGCAATACCATCTCTAGGCAGGTGGTACTGAGCTATATAAGACAGCAAGCTAAACATGGGCTAGAGGGTAAGCCAGTAAGCAGTGTCCTTCCATGGTTCCTCTTGAGTTCTTACCCTGACTTCCCTCAATGATGGACCATGATCTGGAAATATAAGCCAAATAACCCCTTTCCTCCTATGTTCAGTTACCTTTCTACTGCTATCACAAAGCATCATGACTAGGTAACTTAAGGAAGAAAGCATTTAATAATTGGGGCTCCAGAGGGTAGTAGAATCCATGACCAGCATGCTGGAGAGTATAACAGACAGGCAGACATAGCCCTGCAGAAGCAGTTGAGCAAGCACTTACATCTGATGTGCAATCATAAGCAGAGAGAAAGAGAGAGAGGGGGGGGGGGATAGGCTTTTAAAACATCAAAGTTCTTCCCAGTGACACATCTCCTCCAACACCTCCTAATACTTCCCTAACAGTTCTACCAACTTCTAACTAAGTTTTCAAATATAATAAACAAAATACAACAATAAAAATGTCTTTGTTAGGGTTACTATTGCTGTGATGAAACACCATGACCAAAAGCAAGTTAGGGAGGAAAGGGTGTGTTGACTTGAGCTTCCACATAGCTATTCATCATCAAAGAAATTCAAGAGAGAAACTCAAACAGGGCTGGATCCTAGAAGCAGGAACTGATGAAGAGGCCACGGAGGAGATGCTGCTTACTGGCTTGCTCATCCTGCTTTCTTATAGAACCCTTAACCACCAGCCCAAGGAAGGCACCACCCACAATGGGCTGGGCCCTCCCCCTATTGATCACTAATTAAGAAAATGTCTTACAACCAGACCTTATGGAGACCTTTTCTCTATTGAGGTTCCATCCTTTCAGATAACTGTAGCTTGTGTCAAGCTGACATAAAACTTGTTGCATCCGCCTTGACCAGCAATTAAGACATGACACGGTCGGATCCTTCTCAGTCAGCTTTATTCCAGGAACGACTCTTGACTTATGGACGGTGACCGGGACAGGATGGGGACCCCAAGCAGCAGAAATGAGCTGCTTATATAACTGCCCAAGGCAGGCTGGGTGACATGTTCTCTTAGGATAAGTTAGACTGCCAATACCTCATTAGCATAAGCCCGCTCGGGTGGGGCACGAGGCGGACGCATGCACAAAGGACTTGTTTACCAGTTTAGCTGAGCTGGCCACGCTGGAAGCCAGCTGCTTACATTGTCAGGTGCTAGTCATAAGACTTTGCAACTGTCCCAGGTGCTATCTTAAACACGGCTGCCTACAAAAACTAGCCAGCACAGAAGTGATATATAGAATACTAAAAACACTGGGTGAAACCTTCCCAAAATGTCTCTATGGGCACAGTAATAGTGAAACCACATGTTTCTCTTTCTGCTTTGTTATCCACGGGTGTCAGGCTGTGGAAGGATATCTTGATTCTTGGCTGGGCATGGGCCTTGAACCCCAATGCCAATGGAGAAATAACAGGTGTTTGACCATACCCCCAGAATCCAGGCTCCTACACACGGTCTAGACCTCCATTTAACCAGCCCCAGTCACGTTTGGCTATGCAGCCCCCTCCCAAAGGGGTGTCACCTAACACAGCGAGAGGGCGTGACTACAGGCTTCAACCTCAAGAGAGATTTCCATATTAATGACTTACCTAAAGGCCAGAGGGTGTAGCTAAATTAAGTGACCCTCCTCTTTTCCCCCTCCCTATTTAAGTCAGGCCTGCCCTGGCTTAAATGGGGGTGGTGTGGGGGTGGTGTGGGGGTGGTGTGTGTGTGTGTGTGTGTGTGTGTGTGGTGTGTGTGTGTGTGTGTGTGTGTGCTTGCGCGCGCGCGTGCACATCTAGACCATCTATCACACACCATGAACAATAAAGCTTTGGAAACACGGACTTCTTCGTGTTATTGGGGCCTGCGGTCTTGGAAAGTTTCCCTGTGTTTCCACCACAGGATCACACACAGGTGCTCATGAATAGCACTAGGACCCACTGGGATGGTAGAAAGCACACTGTCAAGAACCTTAAGTCCTGACACCTTGAGACCAAGAATGCCTAGCTGTTTCCATATTTCTATCATATCAGAGGGCAGTGTCTCCACTCTTCAGTTCTTGACTGCAGCACCTTATACACACACACACACACACACAATCACAACAACCCCTGCCTCCAGTAGTGCACTGCTCTCAGGGAGTGAAGCAGTTATGTAAAAAGCACTCTACGGAACCAAGTCTGGTTTATGAAGCAGCTACCTGCTGAGCCAGTACAGTGGAATATTTGTGCAAAATTGCATAGTCGTTTTATTTCTCAAGAAAGTTTCTGGTGATAGCACCTCGGAGTTTTCTGCAAGATGAAGTGAATTACCTTTCCAAAGTAAGACTACTTTACCAATTTCTTCTCTGTTTAACCAATGGG
>JAJTUV010003307.1:0-126774 GCA_021653895.1 Mastomys natalensis | reverse complement strand
TTTCAGAATTTACTTGAGTCTTTTCTACGGATGTAATCACAAAAGTTGTTTTCAATTTAAAAAAAAAAAGAACCAGCTATTAGAGGGTTACTGTACAAAGCTTGTCTGTCTTTCATGGTAAGAAGATAGCCTACATCTCAAAAGTGTTTAGTACATTTCTTCTACATTATACTGCAAATGAAATTTGCAAGGTACAACACTCTTTTAATAGGTTAATAAACTCATTTACATGATAAAGATTAATTAATATAGATTAGTGGTTAAGTGACTAGAAGGGCCCCACTCATAGCAATGAATTACACGCAATGAAGGAATGCTAAGAGTGAGAAAAGTATTCTTCCCCACGATATGCCCCTAGTTGTTTATTTAATACCAAGTGATCAGGCCTGATATCATATCTCTCTCTTTCTCTCTCTCTCTCTAATCTCTAAATCTATATCTATATATCTATATCTATATCTATATCTATATCATCTATATCTATATCTATATCTATATCTATATCTATATCTATATCTATATCTATCTATATCTCTATATGTAATCTATATCATCTATCTCTATCTCTATATCTATCTATATCTAATCTATCTAATCTATGCAATAATAAATAAACATTATTATTATTATTATTATCATCATCATCATCATCATCATCATTATCCTTTTCTTTGCTTCTAATTCTCATAATTTTTCCTAAAATCTTCTAACAGTATTTATGTCACTTTCTGTTTAGTTTGGGCTCACAATATTTTACTACAAAATAAACTAACCAGACAACATTTAGGCTCCACCTCCTCCAAAGTGTCAGAATATTGTCACATGTTTGTTTCAGTGGTGAAACCTGAGTGATTATGAACCTAATTGCTAACAGAACACTCATTTTAATCTGACTCTTCATCAGACTCAAGTTTAGTGTACACATTTATACCAGTGATTTGGGCTTCTAAGACTTTACCACAATTCAAGGTCAAGTTCCAATTCATTATTATAGGTTTTTCTGAAGGAAATTCTGCCAAACATTGCCAAAGTTATCCTGCAATCCACTTCTAAATATACTTCCACATCTTCTCAGGAATAGAAGCAACAAGAGCCTAGTTTTTGACAGCATTTTTTGTTAGTACTGTCACAAGTATTTACAAATGGATAAGATTTGCTTTTAGCTCATAGCTTTTTGAATTTTTGATTCATGGTCAGGCAGATACATCTATTTCTTTTGGTACAGCAGTAATGTGTAGCTCATTATGAATATAACAGATGAGAAAGCCATTTGCCTCATGACCAGGATGAGAAAGAGAAAAGAAATGAGGTTCCATTCTTTCTGTAAAGGAAAGCACATCAAATTAAAAGTTTCCACTAAGCTGCTTTTAAATATTATAGTTCCCAATAGTCCTTGTTGGGAATCTCAGGCTGTAATACCAGGATCTTTGATGGCTGTTCTAAATCTAGACTATAGAATCAATATTTAGGAGAAAGGTTTTGTGTGGGCTCATTTTTAAAATTTCCATTCCATAAAATTTGGCTTCAATGACTTGAACCTCTGGTGGAACCCTATCACCAAAGCACATTGTTGATCAAAGATGGCAAAAATTGGGGATCTAGGAGAAGATAGTAAGAGACTAAAACCCTGAAGTTATCTTAAAAGGCACATTTCCATTAATCTGAAGACTTCTCACTAAACTCTACTTCCTAAAGATTCCAGCACATGAGCATGGGCTAAAGACCAAGCCTTTAAAATAGGAACCTTGGTATATTTCAGATGTAAATATACAGAATCCTTACTCATTTCATTTTCTTTTTTTATTGGATATTTTACCTACATTTCAGATGTTATCCCCTTTCCCCATTTCCCCCCAACCCCAGAAATCTCCTTTCCCATCCCCTCCTCCTGCTTCTATGAGGATGTCCCCCAACCTCCCACACAATTCTACCTTCCTGCCCTCGAATTCCCCCACACTGGGGCATCCACACTTCAAGGTAAAAAGGACTTCCTCTCCCACCTATGCCCCACAAGGCCATCCTGCACTAAATAAACAACTGAAGCCATGGGTCCCTCCCTATGTGCACCCAGGCTGGTAGTTTAGACCCTGGGAGCTTTGGTTGATTGGTATTGTTGCTCTCCCAATGGGGCCACAAACCTTTTCAACTCCTTCAGTCTTCACTCTAACTCCTCCATTAGGAACTCCATGATCAGTTCAATGGTTAGCTGTGAGCATCTGCCTCTGTGTATGTTAGGTTCCGGTAGACCTCTAAAGAGACAGCAATATCAGGTTCCTGTTAGCATGCACTTCTGGGCATCCACATCAGGGTCTGCCTTTGGTGACTGCACATGGAATGGATACCCAGGTGGAGTAGTCTCCGGATGGCCCCTCCTTCAGTTTCTGTCCCACACTTTGACTCCATGTAAGCTCCCACGAGTATTTTGTTACACCTTCTAGGAAGGCCTGAAGCACACACACTTTGGTCTTCCATCCTCATGAGCTTCATGTGGTCTCTGAGTTGTATCTTGGTTATTTCAAGCTTTTGGCCTAATATCCACTTATCAATGAGTGCATACCATGTGTGTTCTTCTGTGTTTGGGTTACCTCCCTCAGGATGATATTTTCTAGTTTCAATAATTTGCCTAAGAATTTCATGAATTTATTGTCTTTAATAATGGGGTAATATTCTATTGTGTAAATGTACTACATTTTCTGTATGCATTCTTCTGTAGAAGGACATTTGGGTTCATTCCAACTTCTGGCTATTATAAATAAGGCTGCTATGAACATAGTGGAGCCTGTGTCCTTGTTATATGTTGGACCATCTTCTGGGTATATGTCCAGGACTGGTATGGCTGGGTCCTCAGGTAATACTTTGTCCAATTTTCTGAGGAACTGCCAGACTGATTGATTTTCAGAGTGGTTGCATCAGATTGCAATCCCACCAACAATGGAGGAGTGTTCATCTTTGTCCATAACCTCACCAGAATCTGCTATTTACCTGAGTCTTTGATCTCAGCCATTCTGATTGATGTGAGGTGAAATCTCAAACCATAAACAAAAAGCAGAGAGAGCTAAATCAAACAGCATCATGTTTTGAAATCTCAACTTACTCCCCAAAGACGTATGTCACAAATACTCCAATCCTCCCCAAACACCTACCAGTTTGGGAATCAAGTATTGAAGTGCCAAGAGTCATGAAACCATCTCTTTCAAAAAACCACAAAGATATCCTGGTATTACTTGTTGTGCTCTACCACTTTTGCAATTTTATCTTATATGTTAAGCCTTCTTTTGGGAGTTATAAGGGGAAATGTTTTCCATAGCCACATGTATTTGAAGATGTAATACCCACTTGGTGACTCTTTGGAAAGGTTATGAAAACATTAAGAGGCCAAGAATAGATGGAAGATATGTATCAGTGGGGTGGGATTTAAAGTTTTATAAGCTGCTCTTTCTTCCTATTCCTTCCTTTCACTTCCTGTGTGTGCATGAAATATTACTAGCCTGTTCAATACTTGTAGGCCAGCCTAATGTTCCAGCCACTAGGCCCAGAACACCCAAAGTAGGCTGGACTCCCAGGAGTTCTAACACACCCAGAAACATAGGATCCTGTGATCACAGGAACTCAGGAGCTTGGTCACACCAAGATTACAGGAACCCAGAAGCAGCCTGACTTCCAGGAGCTATTACACCCATGATCTGAGGATTACAGGATCATAGAGACAGCTGGACTCTGAGGAGTTTGGACACAAGCAAGATAAGAGAGAGGAGAGACAGGCTCTAATCAGTGACAGTGCATGCAGGTAGCACTAGAGATAAACAGATAGTGAAAGCCAAGTGTAAGAATATAACTAACAGAAACAAAGGTTACATAGCATCATCATTACCCAGTGCTCCCAACATAGCAAGTCCTGAATACCTTATGACACATCAAAAGCAAGATTCAGATTTGAAATCACTTCTCATGTTGACGATAGAGGACTTTAAGAAGGGCATAAATAACTCCCTCAAAGAAATACCGGATAACGAGAAAAACAGGTAGAAGCCCTTAAAGAGGAAACACAAAAATCCCTTAAAGAATTACAAGAACTAGAAAGAGAAATTCTAAAATTTATTTGGAATAACAAAAAACCCAGTATAGCGAAAACCATTCTCAACAATAAAAGAACATCTGGAGGAATCGCCATCCCTGACCTCAAGCTTTACTACAGAGCAGTAGTGACAAAAACGGCCTGGTATTGGTACAGAGACAGGCAGGAAGATCAGTGGAATAGAGTTGAAGACCCAGAAATGAATCCACACAACTATGGTCATTTAATCTTTGACAAAGGAGCTAAAACCATCCAGTGGAACAAGGACAGCATTTTCAACAAATGGTGCTGATTCAACTGGAGGACAGCATGCAGAAGAATGCAAATCGATCCATTCCTATCTCCTTGTACAAAGCTCAAGTCCAGGTGGATAAAGGGCCTTCACATAAAACCAGACACACTGAAACTAATAGAAGAGAAAGTGGGAAAGACCCTTGAATACCTAGGCACAGGGGGGAAGTTCCTGAACAGAGAAAGTGGGAAAGACCCTTGAATACCTAGGCACAGGGGGGAAGTTCCTGAACAGAGCCTATGCTCTAAGATCAAGAATTGACAAATGGGACCTCATAAAATTGCAAAGTTTCTGTAAGGCAAAGGACACTGTCAATAGGACAAAACAGCAACCAACAGATTGGGAAAAAATCTTTACCAATCCCACATCTGATAGAGGACTAATATCCAATATATACAAAGAACTCAAGAAATTAGACTCTAGGCAACCAAATAACCCTATTAAAAAATGGGGTATGGAGCTAAACCAAGAATTCTCAACTGAGGAAATGCAAATGGCCGAGAAGCACCTAAAGAAATGTTCAGCATCTTTGGTCATCAGGGAAATGCAAATCAAAACCACCCTGAGATTCCACTTCACACCAGTCAGAATGGCTAAAATAAAAAACTCAGGTGATAGCAGATGCTGGCAAGGATGTAGAGAAAGAGGAACACTCCTCCATTGTTGGTGGGATTGCAAGATGGTGCAACCACTATGGAAAACAGTCTGGCGGTTCCTCAGAAAATTGGACATATCACTACCTGAGGACCCAGCTATACCACTCCTGGGTATATATCCAGAAGATGCTCTAACACATAACAAGGACATATGCTCCACTATGTTCATAGCAGCTTTATTTATAATAGCCAGAAACTGGAAAGAACCCAGATGCCCTTCAACAGAGGAATGGATACAAAAACTGTAGTACATTTATACAATGAAATATTACTCACCTATTAAAAACAATGAATTTGATAAATTCTTATATAAATGGATGGAACTAGAAAATATCATCCTGAGTGAAGTAACCCAATCACAAAAGAACATACATGGTATTGACTCACTGATTATTGGATTTTAGCCCAGAAGTCTGAACTACCCAAGATTCAACTCACAGACCACATAAAGCTCATGAAGAATGATGACCAAATAGGGGAGCCTTCATCCTTCTTAGAAGGAGTAACAAAATACTCAAGAGTGCAAATATGGAGACACAGTGCAGGACAGAAACTGAAGGAGGGACTGTCTACAGATCATTCCACCTGGAAATCCATCCTATGTGCAGTCACCAAAGGTAGAAGTTGATGTGGATGTCAGGATGTACATCCTGACAGGAGCCTGATATAGCTGTCTCCTTAGAGGTCTGAAAGAGTCTGACATACTCAGAGGCAGATGCTCACAGCTAACCATTAAACTGAACATGGGGTTCCCAATGGAGAAGATAGAGTTAAGGCAGAAGGAGTTGAGAGGATTCAAGACACCATGAGGAAAGCAACAATACCAACCAACCAGAGCCCCCAGGGTCTAAACCACCAGCCTGGGAGTGCTTAGGGAGGGACCCATGGCTCCAGTTATATATGCAAGGGAGCTATATATAAGTGGGAGAAGAGATCCTTGGTCCCATGAAGGCTGGACGTCATGGGGGCGGGGATACTCGAGGGTGGGGAGGTAAGGTACAGGGAAGGTGGGTGGGGTACACCAACGTGGAGGCAGGAGGAGGGGGGAAAGGATAGTGAGTTCCTGGGAGGGAGGGGGTGAAATGGGGTAAGGAGAGAACATCTGAAATGTAAAAAAAAATTTTCCAATAAAAAAAAAAAAGAATTACAAGAAAACACAAACAAAGAGGTGAAGGAATTAAACAAAACCATCCAGGACATAAAAATGGAAGTAGAAAAACTAAAGAAACCACAAAGGTAGACTCCCCTGGAAATAAAAAACCTAGGAAAGATTTCAGGAATCAAGGATGCAACCATCACCAAAAGAATACAAGAGGTTGAAGAGAGAACCTCAGGTGCAGAAGATATCATAGAGAGCAATGAAACAACTGTCAAAAAAAAAATGAGAAATGCAAAAAGCTCCTAACTCAAAATATCCAGGAAATCCAGGACACAATGAGAAGACCAAACCTAAGGATAATACGTAAAGAAGAGAGTGAAGATTCTCAACTTAAAGGACAAGTGACTATCTTCAACATAGTTATAGAAGAAAACTTCCCTAACATAAAGAAAGAGATGCCTATGAACATGCAAAAAGCCTACAGAACTCCAAATAGACTAGATGACAAAAGAAATTCCCCTGTAACATAATAATCCCAGGCAGCTGCTCTGCACCCAATTTCACAAATCCCAGAGGAAGCTGGCCTCCCAGGAGCTCTAATCCGGGCAGCATCTTAGGTAAGGAGACAGCAAACCCCCCCCCCCCCCCGCCAAACCGTGAGTAAGAGGGACCCACTAGGACCCAGGAATTCACTCCTGGCCCAGAGCACTGGTTCCTTCCAGTCTTGGCCCAAGCACTGAGCAGATACCAGGCAGCTGCTCTGCACCTAATCTCCCATTTCCCAGAGGAAGCTGGCCTTCCAGGAGCTCTAACCCAGGCAATATCTTAGGTTAGGGGACTGCTGTTGTGGATAGTCTCAGCCTTGTATTTGGATCCTAGTTCCACCCTTCTGGGAGGGGCTGCAGAAGATGATTGAGTCTGTACACAGGTGATGTCTTGTAAACCTTCTGTCCAATTAAAACTTGTAAAATAAAGGCTAGAGCCAGAGATTGGGTAGTAGAAGGGGAGGCGGAAAAAAGGTTTAGAGGAGGAGAGAGTGAGAGGAATTTGTTATAAAAGGAGGCAGAAGCA
The DNA here is from genome assembly GCA_021653895.1 of Mastomys natalensis. Classification (NCBI taxonomy): domain Eukaryota; kingdom Metazoa; phylum Chordata; class Mammalia; order Rodentia; family Muridae; genus Mastomys; species Mastomys natalensis. The sequence goes on along the minus strand of JAJTUV010003307.1, from coordinate 119,581 downwards.
GAAGAAGAGAAGAAGTAGAAGCAGCAGGAAGCAGGCAGAAGGAAGCCAGAGATAGAAGGAAGCCGACTATGGAGGAGCCAGAGCTCAGAGGACAAGGATGTGGCCTGGGATAACCGCAAGTTATAAGGGATCTCATTGTCAGAGATTAGAGTAGTGTAGTGGTAAATCAGCCCAATCCAGGCATGCAATTTATACCATAATTATTGAGTTGTGTTTTACTTTACTGGTCTCCTTTAGGTAGGAGATTTTACAGCAGCAAATTTGGGGATTTAAATAATTCCTTCTACTACAAATTGGCACCCAACACCAGAGGCCGATTTGAATAATTCTTTCTACTACAGACTGCAACCACCACCCCCCAAAAACAGGGAGTAACTGAGACCCACTAAGACCTGGGAATTCACTCCTGGCCCAGAGCACTGGTTCCTTCCTCTCTGGGCCCAAGAACTGAGCAGATCGTGGGCCCCAGCTCTAACACCAGCCAGAGGTAAAACCCACCCTCACTGTTCTGAAACAACCAAGAAAATAGGAAAGACAAGCTCCAGTAAGAGACTGGGCAGGTAGCACTAAGGTGTTCCAGATGGTGAAAAGCAAGCGCAAGAACAAAAGCATCAGCAACCCAGGGTATTTGGAATCATTAGAACCTAGTTCTCCCACACTAGAAAGTCCTGAATTCCTCATATTACCAGGAAAGCAAGATTCAGATATAAAATCACTTCTAATGATGATGATAGAGGATTTTAAGAAGGATATAAATAAGACTCAAAAAGAATTTGAGGAGAACACAGGTAAAGAGGTAGAAGCACTTGAAGAGGAAACTCAAAAATTCCTTAAAGAATTACAAGAGAACACAAACAAACAGGTGAAGTAATTGAACAAATCCATTCAGGACATAAAAATGGAAGTAGAAACAATAAAGAAATCACAAAGGGAGACTAACCTGGAGATGGAAAACCTAGAAAAAAATCAGGAGTTACAGATGCAAGCATCACCTACAGAATACAAGAGATAGAAGAGAGAATCTCAGGTGCAGAATATACCATAGAAAATAAGCTGGCAAAATGCAAAATGCAAAAATTTCTTAACACAAAATATTCAGGAAATCCAGGACACAATGAGAAGACCAAACCTAAGGATAATAGGTATAGATGAGAGTGAATAGTCTCAATTTAAAGGGTCAATAAATATCTTCAACAAAATTATAGAGGAAACTTTCCCTAACCTAAAGAATGAGTATCCCATGAACATACAAGAAGCCTACAGAATGCCAAATAGACGAGACCAGAAAAGAAATATCTCCCGTCACATAATAATCAAAACACCAAATGCAGAAAACAAAGAAAGAATATTAAAAGCACAAGGGAAAAAGGCCAAGTAACATATAAAGGCAGACCTATCAGAATTACACCAGATTTCTCAACAGATACTATAAAAGTGAGAAGATCCCGGGCAGATATCATACAGACCCTAAGAGAACACAAATGCCAGCCCAGGCTACTATACACAGCTAAACTCTCAGTTACCATAGATGGAGAAACAAAAGATATTCCATGATAAAACCAAATTTACACAATATCTTTCCACAAGCCCAGAACTGCAGAGGTTATTAAGGGAAAGCTCCAATACAAGGAGGGAAATTATACCCTAGACAGAGCAAGAAAGCAATCCTTTTCCAACAAATCCAACAGAAGATAGCCACACAAAGATAATTCCACATCTAATAACAAAAATAACAGGAAGCAACAATCACTGTTACTTAATATGTCTTAACATCAATGGTCTCAATTCCCAGTAAAAAAACATAGGCTAACAGACTGGATATGTAAATAGGACCCAGCATTTTGCTGCATACAGGAAACCCACTTCAGTGACAAAGACAGAAACTACCTTAGAGTGAAAGGCTGGAAAACAATTTTTCAAGCCAATGGTCCTAAGAAACAAGCTGGGGCAGCCATTCTAAAACCACCAGCCCGAGAACACAAAGGGAGAGACTCATGGCTCCACCTGTATAGGTAGTTGAGAGTGGCCTTGTCAGGAATCAGTGGAAGTGGAGGGCCTTGTTACCCAATAGTTTGGATTCCCTAGTGTTGGGGAATTTCAGAACAGGGAAGTGAGAATGGGAGGATGGTTGGAGCACACCCTCATAGAAACAACCAGAATTATATGGATTAGATATGATAGAGACAGGCCACCAGAAGACTAGATTCCAGAGTTCAAACAAAAAATATCTTGATACTAAAATTTGTTTTGAGAATTATATATTGCAGAATACACAGCCTTGGTGTATATACTCATCAAGCAAGCTGAGCAGACATGCTCAAACCTTTGATGTCCTGGAATCTCATCTGAATGCAGTGAAGACACAGATGTTAGAGGTTTATCAATTTACTCTTGCCCCCACCCATCCTCTAATGTCTCAATGCCAGCAATCAACTTGAAGATGTTAATGAAGAGTTGGTACCCTTATTCCCTGGGTTTGGGGACTGAGGTGCTTAATATTGGGCTGTCTTTCTAGGGAAAAGTAGTGGTTTTGTTGGAACAGGAATAGCTAGGATTCATTGCATAGCCATAACCTATTGGTAGAAATCTCTATAATTGTTATTAAGCTGAAGTCATAATTTCTTAAATTGTACAAAATTTACTTTGATTTCAAATTTCAAGTTTTCATTGGTACTAGTTTATTATTGATATAGAAGTGAGGTTAATATTGTTACTCTCATAGGCATTGTGCCTATATAACACATTTAGGAATACAAAGCTTAGACCCAGTTCTTCTTTAACTTTTTTAACTGATTTTGAGATGGTTAGCCTGTGAGTTAAGGGCCTATAGCAAATTCATGGCTCTGAGGTTATTTTTAGGGTGTTTTCTATATTTTATTTAGAAATAGCTGAGAGGAGTTAACAGACAATAGTCCACATTGCCTTTCATGGATAGTTGATTTTCAAAACATCAGAAGTACATAGAATTGATGTTACAAACATTTCTGTATTAAGGTTCATTTTGATTAGAGACCTTTCTGCTCCTGACAGCTTCCTGTCCTGGATTCTAAGACGAAATTGAGCATTGTTGGAGTTACTCCATTTGTGGTGAGACAGTCACTAGGCAAGAATTGTCTCTTTTCATCTATAGACAAATTACTGTCCAGAAAAGGACACACTTATGGAATAGTCTACTGATTATATCTGCCAAGACAGTGTAATCAGCCCTTAATAATTCTGCATCCCTAGGTCTCTCAGATGATCCTGGGTTTGAAGGCTGAAGAGCAGATGCTCCAATGTTTTGTAGTATAGGGACTATCCAGGTGTTCAGTGGTCTCTCTAAATTGGCTAAGTTTTAGAAGCTATGCTTTATGCTTCCCATAATTTCAGTTAATTCAGTCATTCTGGATTTGTGACGGGGTTGAAGACTTATAGTCTCATAGCCAATCCCAGCTATTTACTTTGAGAGAAAAGATTTGAGAGGATGGTTTTCAGCTGACATTCATTCTTAAAGCCAAGGAACTGTCAGGTTCAGAAGTAAGTCTTTTAGTTAGGAGAAATGACAAAGGTTCTGTGTAGTCAACAAAATGATGGACTGGGTATTAGGTCTATCTTGTACCTTACTGATACAAATTGGTATAGTTATGCTCTAATTGTATTTTGAGAGAAAAGTTTTACTTTAACAGGAAGGGTGATATGTAGGAGGAACTAAGATGGGAGGAGTAAGGAGAGGAAGAGGAGGAGCTAGGAGAAGAGATGGGGGTGGGGCCATGGAGTTGGATGTTCCAGTGTCTTTGCCAGTCAAAGATATTTGGTATATCTAGGTTGGGTATTGGGTTACACTTCTGATTGTATGGGCATCTTGTTATTGAGCATTACCAAACTTATAAAACCTTTGATTAACATTTTTTAAAAGTTACTAATAAATAAAAATAGAAGAAGAAACAGGAGGAGGGGGTTGGGATGGGGGGTTCCTGGCTAGGAGTATGGGGAAAGGGAATCACATCTGAAATATAAATAAAATATCTAATAAAAATATAACAAAACAAACAAGCAAACAAACAAAAATTTAAAGTAATTAATAAATGGAGACCTATCATAATTATACCAGACTTCTCACCAGAGACTATAAAATCCAGAAGATCCTGGACAGATGTCATGCAGACCCTAAGAGAACACTAATGCCAACCTAGGCTACTATAACCAGGCAACCCCAAAATTATCATAGTGAAGAAACCAAGATATTCCATGACAAAACCAAATTGACAAATATCTTTCCACAAATCCAAATCTACAAAGGAAAACTCTTAACACAAGTAGGAAAATTATACCCTAGAAAAAGCAAGAGAGTAACCTTCTTCCAACAAAGCCAACAAACAATAGCCACACAATCATAATTCCATGTCAATTAACAAAAATAACAGGAAGCAACAATCACTTTTCCTTTATATCTCTTTACATCAATGGACTCTATTCCCAAATAAAAAGAGATAGACTAATAGACTGAATATATAAAGAGGAAACAACATTTTGCTGCATACAATAAATCATCTCAGTGACAAAGACAAACACTACCTCAGAATAAAAGGCTGCAAACAATTATCCAAATTGTCACAATAAACAACCTGGAGTATCCATTCTAATATTAAATAAATTCTAGTTTCAACCAAAGGATATGAAAAAAGAAAAGGAAGGATACTTCATACTTTTCAAAGGAAAACTCTACCAGGATGAACTCTCAATTTTGAACATCTGTGCTCCAAATGCAAGGGCACCCACATTCACAAAAGAAACTTTACTAAAGCCCAAAGCACACTTTGCACATCATACAATAATAGTGGGAGACTTCAAAAAAAAAAAAAAATAGTGGGAGACTTCAACACCACACTTGAAGCAATGGACTGGTCATGGAAACAGAAGCTAAATAGAGGTACAGTGAAACTAACAGAAGTTATGAACCAAATGGATTTAAAATATATCTATAGAACATTTCACCCTAAAAGACAAATATACCTTTTTCACAGCATCTCATGGTACCTTCTCCAAAACTGACCATATAATTAGTCACAAGACAGGCCTCAACAGATACAAAAAAATTGAAATATTCTCAGGCATCCTATCAGATCACCAATGAATGAAGCTGGTCTTGAATAACCACAAAATCAATGGAAAGCCCACATACATGTAGAAACTGAGCAATGCTTTACTCAATGTTAACTTGGTCAAGGAAGAAATATACAAAGAAATTAAACACTTTTTAGAATTTAATGAAAATGAAGACATATCATAGCAAAAGTGTGGGACACAATGAAAGCAGTGCTAAGAGTAAGACTCAAAGCTCTGAGAGGATTAATATAGTAAAAATGGTCATCTTTCTGAAAAGCAATATAAAAATTCAGCGTAATTCCCATCAAAATTCCAACACAATTCTTCATAGAGTTAGAAAAAGCAATTATAAAATTCATTTGGAATAACAAAAAACACAAAACATTGAAAAATATTATTGTCAATAAAAGAAATACTGGGGGAATCACCATCACAGATCTCAAGTTGTATTACAGTGCAATATTAATAAAACCTGCATGGTTTTGGTAAACAGAGACAGGCAGGAAGATAAAAGACGTTCACACAAACTCAGATACACTGAAACTAATAGAAGACAATCAGGAAAAGCTCGAACACATGGGCACAAGGGAAAATTTCCTGAACAGAACATCAATGGTTTGTGCTCTAAGAACATTAATTGATAAAAGGGACCTCATAAAATTGCAAAGCTTCTGTAAGGGAAAGGACACTGTCAATAGGACAAAATGACAACCAACAGATTGGGAAAAGGTCATTACCAACCCTACATCTGATAGAGGGCTAATATTGAACATATACAAAGAACTCAAGAAACTAGACTCCTAAAAATCTAATAAGCCTATTACTGATGGGGTATAGAGCTCAACAAAGAATTTTCAACTGAGAAATATTAAATGGCCAAGAATCACCTAAAGAAATATTCAACATATATAGTCAGCATGGAAATGGAAATCAAGACAAACCTGAGATTCCACATCACACCAGTCAGAATGGCTAAGATCCAAAACTCAGGCCAGGCAGTGGCGGTGCACGCTTTTAATCCCAGCACTTGGGAGGCAGAGGCAGGTGGATTTCTGAGTTCCAGGCCAGCCTGGTCTACATAGTGAGTTCCAGGAATGCCAGGGCTATACAGAGAAACCCTGTTTCAAAAAACCAAAACCAAAAACAAAACAAAACAAAAAACCCCTCAGGTGACAGCAGATACTAGGTAAGATTTAGAGAAAATGGAACACTCTGCCACTGTTGGTAGGATTGTAAGCTGGAATAACCACTCTGAAAATCCATCTGGCATCTCCTCAGAAAATTGGACATAGTGTCACCTGAAAATCAAGATATATCACCTTTGAGGATATCCCCAAAAGATGATCCAACATATAACAAGGAAACATGCTGTACTATGTTTGTAGCAGCCTCATTTATAATAGTTAGAATCTGGAAAGAATCAACATGTCCTTCAACAGAGGAATGGATACAGAAAATGTGGTGCCTTTACACAGTGGAGTATTACTCAGCTATTAAAAAATGAATTCATGAAATTCTTAAGCAAAAGGATGGAACTGAAAAATGTCATCCTGATTGATGTTACCAAATCATAAAAGAACATACATGGCATGCACTCACTGATAAGTGGATATTAACCCAAAAGCTCACCATTCTCAAGAAAGAACTCACAGACCAAATGAAGTTCAAGAAGAAGAAAGAACAAAGTGTGGATGCTTTGGTCCTTCTTAGAAGGAATAACAAAATACTCATGGGAGCAAATAAGTAGACAAAATGTGAAGCAGAGACTGGAAAAAAGGACTGTCCATAGAATGCCTTACTTGGGAATACATTCCATGTGCAACCACCAATTTCAAACTCTGTTGTGGATGCCAAGAAGTGCATGCTGACAGGAGCCTGATATAGCTCTCTACTGAGAGGCTCTGCCTCAGCCTGACATATACAAGAGCAAATGCTTGCAGCTAAACATTGAACTGATCACAGGGTCCCCAATAGAGGAGTTAGAGAGAAGACTGAAGGAGTTGAAGGGGCTTATGGCCCAATAGGGAGAGCAACAATACCAACCACCAGAGCTCCCAGAATCTAAACAGCTATCCTGGGAACATACATGGAGGGCCCCATGTCTTCAGATCTATGTGGAGTGGGAGATGGCTTGTTGGGCATCAATGGGAGCGGAGGGCCTTGGTCAGGTAAAAGCTGGATGTCAGAGTGTGGGGGAATTAGAGGACAGGAAAGTGGGAGTGGATGAATGGGTGGGAGCACACCATCATACAACTAGGAGAAGGGGGGATGGGATAAAGGGTTTCTGTGGGGGGAATGGGGAAAGGGGATAACATCTGAAATTTAGATAAATAAATTATCCAGTAGAAAAAACCAAAAACAAAAAAACAAAAACAAAACAAAACAAAAAACAAACAGATAATGGAACTGGCTATTGCACTTAAACTTTTGAGAATTTTTGTCAAAAAATTGAAATACCTATATTACTGGTATTCCTTATAATCCTCTAAGACAAGAGACTGTGGAAGGGGCCCATGGAACTTTAAAACAATATTTTCATAAAATAATAAAATGGGGTGTTATATCCCCATAAACAACAAATTTATTTAAATCATGTTCTTTTTATTTTATTTTTTAAAAAATTGGATACCAAGGAACTTTCAGCTGAGTGTCTATGGCACCCTACAACTAGGCATACTTAATTCCAAGTGAAAGGGAAGGATCCATTTACTGGCATATGGCATGATACTGATCAGATATTTAATATGGGTAAGATGGCATGTTTATGTTTTTTTCTGCATGACACTGAAAGAACATGGTGGCTGCCAGAGCAACATGTGAGACAAGTTGATTCCAGAACAAAGAATGGTGCTGACCTGTGAGCTTCCAGAGTTCCTTGACATTGGTGACTGGGAAGCTGTTTTGGACGTGTGTTCCTGACCCACTTTTGCTTGCCTATATATGAGATGGGACAAGCAGCCTTTCCTCAAGTTTTTAGACCCTGTGGAACAGAAAATCAAAAAGAGAATTTATAATGACTCTTGTGTTTTTCTTAAATGTGACCAATTATTCGGACTCAATCAAGGACTGGTCCAGAAATAAATTCAATATTGGTAATAACAGTCTTCATTTGGAAGGCTGGTTGAAGACATTTTCAGAGACATATTTGAAAGTTAGGTGCAGTTCTTTATGATGTTATGTTAGCAAGAGATAAAGTTGAGACAGGATCTGGATTTCAAACAATTGTTAGTACATGTGTTAAGTCACTTTTAATTGTAAAGTTACAATTACTTTTGTTTCTTCCACAGTATTTAATGTAAGTTACATGGATTATGTTAGTGTGTGTTTAAACCTGGCATGTCTGTTACAGAAGTCTATCTATCATCTTTTATTTTATTGCACTGAGTATTACAGAACCAACATATTCTGAAAAATAGCTTACAAGTACTGGAAGAAGTGAGTCAGGCTTTAAGCAGAAGCAATAGCGTAGTACGCTTGATTATTGCTGGTATTACTGCTTTAATTACTTTAATTGTTAGAACCACTGCTTCTGCTATTGCTTTGACACAAGAAGTTAAGATAGCTGCATTTGTTAATCACTTAAAAATGTTACTAATGTGTTCAGTATATAAGGGGATTTAGATAGACATTTGGAACAACAGATTGATGTTCTTTATCCTTTTTAAATTATTGGAAGGATGTTCAGAGTTTAAGAGTAAGGAGCCATCTTTTATGTCATCAAATACAATTGGATTTGTGTTACCTCTAAAATTTACAATGATAGTCATTACAATTGGGAAAAAGTTTAAAGAAACTTTCAGTGTATTTGGCATAATTCTAACACTTCTCTGGATGTTTTAACATTGCATAGTGAGCTTATGAATTTTTAAAAAAATGCAGCTTTGCTGAGTGTTGATGTAGTAGATACTGCTTATTAAAATTCCCATGTGCTGAGGTCTGTATTTCTATTTTGGTCAATCATCAATAATGGCATATATAACTTGATTATAGCCCTTTTTGTCCTGGGAATTCTTTTATTCCTGCTCATCGTGTTAAATCATGTCTTTAACAATATCAACATGCTGGCAGCCAAAGTACATGGCTTGAACCTGAAAATAGACTCCTAGACAGAGTTATTAAATTAACTGGCTGGAAAGTCAAGGAAAATTCTGCAAAGAGCCTTACCAACCTAAGACATATGTGAATTGCGTTTGATAATGGATATTCTATGACAGGTAAGGAAGGCATTCTTGTCAGTATGACCTAATATAGTCTCAGTCTTATTTATTAAATAAAAAAGGAGGAGAGGCATAGAGCTTTTGTGGCTATTTGGCAAGAGTCTAACATTGGCCAAGAACAAAGAAATGGGCTGTTTGGCAGGAATATGTCTTTGGCCAAGGACAAGGAAGTGGGCTTCAGGTAGGAATCTGACATTAAGCTAGAACAAAGAGGTAATTTCAGGCAGGAATCTAAATCTTAGGCCACAATAAAGAAATATGCTTCAGAAATGAAAATGCTTTTGGGATATGACAGAGAAATAGGCTCAGATATTTCAGTCAGACTGATACTCTCTTAGAATGAGTGATCAAGGGAGAGTTCACAGAACATTGTTTATTGCCTTGCTTGTTCTTTTCCTATTTGTGTTCATTGTCTTGCTTGTTCCTTTACTATTTGCATCTATTGTATTCCTAGTTCCTCAACCTAGAACTGACCTTAATGCTTATGTTTAATTAAAATGGTATGAAAGCAAAAAGGAAGAGGGGGGATGGGATAGGGCATTTCTCAGGGTGGGTAGTGGGGAAAGAGAATGTCATCTGAAATGTAAGTAAGTAAAATATCCAATAAACATAAAATAAATACACAAAACACTGAAAAGTGAATATCAGATAACAAAGAAAAAATAGTTGAAATACAAAAACAAATGATTCTAAATTACTTGCTTAGGTCATCATGTATTTACTGAGCACATATATAAAACATAGCTGTTATGGCCTTTGTCTTTCAAGTTCCTTTTACCCACTCTCCATCATTTAAAAATCTTTGGAATATGAATATTGAAGTCATTTGTATTGGTCTCGACTATACAGCTCACTGTGTCATGTAGAACAAATTAATTCCTTCTTGAACACATATTCTGAGGAATGAGCTACTTTAGCTGGTCCAGTAGGTATAGGAGAATCAGAGGAATTGTAGCTAATATGTCTACTGTGTTGATAATCCCTTTCCTACAGGAATAAATGAGAATTCACATAGTCCATGAGAGAGCTTTTATCAGAAATATCAGGATATCCTTTTAGACACCTGTCAGCTTTTGTGGTTAAAGTTCTTACCTTAGTTGATAGCCTGCTTATAATTCCACACTGTTCATTTTTAACTAGTTTTCAAGTTTTTTTTTTTTTTTAATCTAGTGAACATATCATGAGCAGAGCATATCCTTATAAATTTTTCATCATTTATGTTGGAAATCAAGAGCTTGCATATATGTCCTCAGTAAAATAGTGAGGTCCAGAAGGATAAATAATTAAGTATATAGTCTTCTTATCTTGAAAGATGAGCTAGAGGGATGAGAAAGAATGTGGCTCAAACATATAAACATAATCTAGTGAGACTAGTGAAATAAGTCTGTTACAAGTTCTGGCCAGTCTGGAGTATGTAGTGAATGACTTCAAGGTCTACCAGAAATACAGACACATAGACACTGAGAAACAGAGACATACGGACACACAAGACACATACACATACATACTCATACAGAGAGAGAGAGAGAGAGAGAGAGAGAGAGAGAGGAGAGAGATTATAAACATAACACAAAAAGGTGATTTCTTTGCTATTGGTTCAGTTTTAAATTTAGGTTCACTTAATTTGAAGTAGCTTTAAGGCAGCATTTATACAGGTGAAAAACACTCCCAAATTAGACTGAAAATAACTGTATCAATAGTTATAATATATAAGGCACTATATTTATTGACTGACTGAGTCATATATGAATAACATATAAAAGTTTTAGGCATGAAAGGAAACATTCCATGGTTTTCTAAACATGCATTTTTTACTGAGAGAATTTTAGAAAAGAGATTAATATATGAGCCATTTAGTTTCATTCTAGTTTCTTAATATAATCTCATGATTCTGACTTTAAATGTGTATACACAGCCTTTCACCAATACAGAAAAAAAGACTTATATCAAAATATTGTATCTGGTTATAATTCAAATGTAACAATAAAGAAATTGGAGAGTTTAATCACTTCTTTAAAGATCCACCATAAATACCCAATCATGGGAGGCAGGGCATTTTAAAGGTTTCCATCAAACTGTTGTGTTTAGGAAAACCTCATTGCTTTCATAACTGTCATCGACTTTCAATAGCAATCACTTAGGAACTTTATTTCCACATCATAAAATTCCCAAGAACTGCAGAGAGATCACTAAACAGAAAATTATTCTGATTTTGAGCTTCTTCCATCCAGATGTTGTAATTTCATTCAGAATGTCGTTTTATTTCACACTGTCCTAGGCCATTTAGTAGATTCTGTGACTGGACTTGCAGCCTATGACCCAACACAGCAATGAATTTAACAAAGCATGTAAGGTTTCTAGTAGCATGCATCCAAGCATGTATATACTGTCCTATTCGGTGCAGTGAGTTTAATGGAGGTAGGCTGAAAATCTCAAAGCAATTTATAGGATGGTTGGTATATATTAAAATTTGTAGTTCAGAATGAGATTTTCATTTCAGTTATTTTAATGTTTAGTGTCTGTCAAAAATCCTGAGAGATGGGTAGTTATACAAGTATGCCAGACTTTGCTAAAGAGAAAAGTGAGAGCCTAGTATTTGAGTTAGAATTTCATAAATATGTTTCTGATATTTATCGGGTGATACTTGTGTTTTGAATGTAAAATATTTCTGATAAATTTTTACATTAATATCTGGTTCCAAAATGATAGCACTACTTAATAAAGTAAAGCTGGAACATTGACAGAATGAGCATGATACTGGGGATGGGTTTTATGTTAAAGCTCTAGCTTCTTTTCTCTTCCTGACTGCTGATGAAATATTGGGAGCTGGCCCCTTTGCTCTTGCCAGCATATCTTCCCTGTCATAATGGACTTTATCCTTTGCAATTGAAAGCTGAAATAAACATTTTTTCATTAAATTGCTTTTGTTAGGGTCATACCAACAGAACTGAAATTATGACAATTCCCCAGTCTTAGCAATTATTTTTGAAATTATGTCAACAAATTGCTAGTCATTAATAATCACTCATTTTAAAAAGAATATTCAGTTGAATCCCACAGTCAGACGATATACTACCTTTTCCCCTTGAATAAATTAAAATCCCATGAATACAAACATACATTTTCTTTCATGACACATATATGTGTATAGTGAAGTAGGAAATGAAAAATGTTTATTACTTTTGACTTCTATTGCAGTTCTTGAAAAGATAAGATATTGACGCAATGATCAGAAAAGAGGAATCATTTATTAGAAGAAATTAGAAAACCTTGCATATGTATCTATGAGCCTATGCGGGCCATTTTTATTCAAACCACTAGAGAACACCTTCAGATTTTTTTCTGTCATGTACTGTCCACTCTTTTTGTAACAGATACTCTTACTGTCCTGGACATTGTCAAATAAGTTAGGATCACCTATTTGATAGGGAGCTTACTGGATACATTTGAAAATGAACATTATGAATACTATCTTGTGACTGGGATCCAAAACGAAGCAAAGATAACAAAAATGATGAACTTGAAAATAAAATGCTCATTTAAAATAAAATCTATTTCTTAATTTCCTAGATAGTTTAATGTCCACTTGACATAAGCAAGAATTATCTGAAAGAAAGGAAACCTCAATTGAGAAAATACCTTCTTAAGATCCATCTTTAAGGTGGTTTCTTATTTAGCATTTGAAGGAGAATAACCTAGACATAGTGATACCATCTCTGGACTGATAATTCTGGGTTCTAAGGAAAGCAGACTGAGCAAAGCCATGGTAGGAATTTGGTAAACCGTACTCCTCCATGCCTTCTTCATCAGTGGCTGCTGATAAAACATGCTGTGGAAGTAAAAGCCAACTAATCACATTCCCTCCAACTTTCTTTGGTCATGATGTTTTGTTGCAGCAACATAAACCCTAAAAAGAGATGTTTTATAGATTTTCACTGATACATATAAATTTTTATGATATATTTCCTCTCAAAAATTAACATACTTAGTATAATATCATTCTATATCAATGTCATGGACTGAAGCTATACATATGTATCAAGAAAACTGCACAGTAGTGGAAACTAAATTGTTAGCTTGCAGGCTATCACAAGACTGTTCCCAGGAATGAGCAAATGTACCTCTAGTACCTATTTTGATTCTGCTTCTGAGAAAAATTCAATCATTCTAGTTTGGGTCCTTCTTGTTATTTTATTTGATTGGTTCTGTTGATTATAGCATGGTTATGCTATACTTTATGGTTAATATGCCCTTAGATGTGAGTGTATACCTTGCATGTCCTTTTGGTTCTGAGTTATGTAGCTTATGATGATGTCTCCTAGTTCCATCCATTTGCCTGTGAAATTCATGAATGTCTTTGTTTTTAATATCTGAGTAGTATTCCATTATATAAATAAACCATATTTTCTTTATACATTCTTCAGACATCTAGGTTGTTTCCAGTTTCTGGTTATATATATAAAGCTGCTATGAACATAGTGGAGCTTGTGTCTTTGTGGGATGGTGGAAACTCTTTTGCGTATATGTCTAGAAGTGATATAGATGAGTATTGAGATAGAATTATTCTTAATCTTCTGAGAAACTGCCAACTTGATTTCCAGAGAAGTTGTACAAGTTTGCATTCCCATCATCAGTCGAGGAGTATCCCCTATGCTCCACAACCTCACCAGCATGTGTTGTCCTCTGAGTTTTTGATCTTAGTCATTCTGAAAAGTGTAAGGTGGAATCTCAGAGTCATTTTGATGTGCATCCCTTGATGACTGAGGATGTTGAATATTTCTTTAGGTGCTTCTTGGACATTTGAGATTCCTGTTTTGAAAATTTTTTGTTTAGCTCTGCACCCCATTTTTAATCAGATTATTTGGATTGTTATTGTCTAATTTATTGCATTCTTTATATATTTCAGATATTAGTCCTCAAATGTAGGACTAGTGAAGGTTTTTGTTCACTCTGTAGACTGTTGTTTCATCCCAATGGCAATGTCATTTGAATTATAGAAGACTTTCATGGGATCTTCTGATAAGTTATTAGTGTAACTCTGGTAAAGCATTCCATTCAATGATCTACTATCATGGTTACAAGTTCAAGATTTTTAATTTTCCTCTGCTTTTGTAATATAAACTTAAAGGTGTCTTTCATTATGCTATATTTGTATATATCCAGTCTTCTGGATAGAGAGAAGTTCTGGGTCAGATATGGCCTTGGTACCGACAGAACCACATGGTTCCTGGCCCCTGGGATATGGATAGTGGGCCTGGACCTCCAGGTGTGTCCATGGCTGTTGTAGGCAAAAGGATTGTTTGTACAATAATGAATGTGGTTTATGTTCCTCCTTCAAGGAAAGTCCTCCCTGTTAACATTAATAACTTCAAGATAACCAAAAGACAGCTTAAGTCTGGAAGGCAAAGGTCTGACTAATACCTCAGCAAAATAGTAAACACCTAGGACCATCAGGACAGCCCTTAAGGCTATGGAAAAGAACTCTGAAAACATGAATTCAAGAATTTAATTTCTGAACTATACAAGGTATATTGATGCAGTATGAATTATGAAGGACTTCAGGAATATAAAGGAACAAAAGCAACTGTGCTGTGAACTAATTTGTCACATACTAAGGAAGGAGATAAAGTGATTTAGGGAGTGGTGATCACAGAAGATCACACCCAGGTAAGGGTTTTTGTTTATGCTTACAGAGGGAGACAGTTTCCTGAGTTCATTGTTAGCCTGAGATAGAGCAAGTTTAGGTCCAGGTGTGGTAGAAATTGTAATGTCAGGATGGGTTCCCACCCAGCTAGGTTATTCTCCATGCTCAACAGATAAAGAGAGATCTCTGAATTCTTCTGCAGTGTTCAAAGAAAATGTTTGCTTGCACTCTCTTTAGAAAGAAAGTGCTGGGGTCACTCTCAGGAGGATGATTCATAGGATAATCAAAAGGAAACTTGATGAAAATTACTGAATTGATATGTAAAATAAAAGACTGGGCTGATTATTTGTAAGAGGTGAAATATCCAGAGAATTTTTTTAGTACAGGAAGAGATAACTACTTGGAGAGCTGGCACTAGCAAAAGAGAGAGATGTCTGAAGATCTATAGAGAAAGCAGAACAGAGAAAACACAATTTGGAGAGCTGTCTCAAGCAGAATGTAGTCCACCAACTTAGGCTCACTACTTGGTTTTGAGTAGTTTGTTTTCACTACTCCCAGAGACACCTTTTCTCAGAAAACCTCTCCAAGCCAAGTGTGGTTCTTGGTATGGAAGAGGCCCATCTTTCAAGGTCTGTATTCATACTGAAAATCAAGATTCTTATAAGCTTCAGGAAAATCACTTGGATCCACTTCTCTTGGTTCAATGGATTCCAGATAAATATCCTGGTTTATCTACAGCCTGTTTCCCACTTATTGCTTATTCCAGAGGTTGAAATTCCTTCCCTGTTCCCTGGCTTGGGGATTTCATGACCCTGAACTACCCTGGGCATGGGCCTGTATATTTCAAATTTCTACTTAAGGGGGGGGAATACACACACACACACATACACACACACATATGCATATATCAATGCATATATATGCATAACAGAGTGGCTACCCACAGGTGTTCTGGTTTATTATTACAGACTGCTTCAACTGGGTCTAAATTTTTCTAGCCACAGATAGTCCCATAGTTCCTTGACAGGAGTGAAACAACCAACAAACAGGTCTCTCAATTTTCTTATAGCCAGCATCTCAATTTTCGTAGTGTTCCCAAAGACAACCTGGAACTCCATAAGTAGAAGTGGTATAAAGAATACAATGCATTCATTCCTGTACCACCATCAACTCTTCCCAATTGCTCATTTTTAATTAAAAAAAAAAAAGAGAGAGGATGTTAGTTTACAGGCAATTCTGCTAGGCTCCTCCCAGGAACCTAGCCATAGTTGGCATCACAACATGCCTCCTTACTTGTTACCACCAGATGCTGAAGATGTATTAAAGGACTGCTGGCCACCACAGGTCTCTTTTTCTGATCCTACATGTTCCTGGTTATTTCCCTCTCTCCTCCTTTCTGTCCTCTGTCGTCCCTTCTTTACCTCCATGCTTCTGTTCCTTTTTGTCTGCCTCTATGCCTTTTTCAAGCACTCACTCCTCTCCTTTCCCCAAAATGAAGCACCTATGTACCAGATCTATTTAACAATTTTATTTCTCAGGGGGAGACATTGGGATGAGCCCACCAAGCACCTCCTGGAAGCATTATATTTCATAATACTTAAGGAAAATTTAAAATTTCCAGAATGAGAAATAAAGCATATGAAATTCTATGGGACACAATGAAAGCATTAAGGGAAAGGTTATAGCACAATGAATCTAAACTATAAAAAAGTGGGGATTCTCAGATAAGAAATATGATGCACCTGAAGTGGTGTTGTAAAATAATATGACAAAAAGCAGGGAAGGAAACATCAGAAGTGCAGTGCTGGTCAATTATATTGTATCCATACTGAGGAAGCAGAGAACTCCATGTTGGACCAAGCTATTCAACCTTAGATCCTGACCTTCAGTGATATTTATTTCAACAGTTCTTCACCTACCAAAGATTTCACAACTTTCCCAAAGAGTGTTACCAGTAGAGTGCCAAATAATAAGACATATGGGACTATGCCAGAAATTTTATAAAGAAAACACAGACATGTCTACTAGGTTTAAGTACAATAAGGAATCAGTAGTCAAAATATACAATGAATTTAAAATAGTAACTCCACAAAAATGAACAATGCAATTCAAAAATGGGCTAGATACCAAAGTAAAAGGTTTTCAGGAAAATGAAAAGTCAATTTGATAGAGATCATTTTAAAAGGTGTTCATGCTTAACCATTAGAAAAATGTATTTTAATTCTACTTTATATGAGGTCATGAACAGGGGGGCCTAGAGACCATTGCCATTCCCTTTGGTTGTTTACCAGGAACTAAGGAGGAAGATTAGTGCCTGATGTTTAGATTTCAAAGAGATGGATAGTGCTATGGAGCCTACTGGGCAGAAAAGTGTAAACAAGTCTTAAATGGTGCTGTGAATTCTGTGAACTATAAAACCAATTTCTTCCTGATTGCATTAGAGGTCCATTCCAAAGGAAGGAATCTTTCCATAATAATATAAACACAGTTATAACAAAAACAAAATAAAATCCCAATAACTCAGGAGGTTGTACACTTTGGGAAGAACTTAGGACATCCTCTAAAGGAAATTAAAGTATCACAAAACTGTTTGTAAATATCTTTGATTAAACTAAAAGCCACAGATTACTTTCAGCATTAATGAAGGAAGCAACATTTTGCAGTGAATTCAAGAGACCGTTAACATCTGTGACTCCATTAGATGCAACAATTAAATAAGTTTGAGAGTTTGGCCTTAACAAGGACATTTATACCACCTTCTTACCATTCAGGAAAAATAGGAGAAGAGAATACAGAACAAATATAAAAGCTCAAAACTAAGGAGAAATGCAGTGTGTTATCATCTTCTAATCATAAAACAACCACAACAATCAAGAATTCACAGGAGCTATGCCTACTGACACTGAGCCTATACAAGATTTGCTGACCTAACAGTTCTCAATGGATGGTAAAGGGGGTCACAGTGACCAACCATTTACTAGTAACCTATTTACACTAACAGGTTCTGAGAAAGAAGTAGGCATTTTATCCTTTTGTGTACCAGCTGGTGAACCAATCAATATCTAATGGGTAGTTAAAATCCATACTTATTAATACATGAATAATCATGTTAAACTATGTTTAACTGTGAGACAAATAAATCAGAAAATGGGAAGAGATTCATGGTTGGGAAAAAGGAAACTGAAAATGGGAGGGAAATAAGAGAGATTATAGGGAAAGTAACCATAATATATTATGTACATGTATAAAATGTTAATGAACAAATTTATTAGTAAAAATATTAAAAACTAAAATAAGTTTCATGATCATAAATTGTCAAAAATCCTTCAAGTATAAATTGAAGTGGAATGAATTATTTTGGAGTGTAAGAGTGTATTGATGACTATAGAAGTGACTGGATGACTCAGCAGAAGTAAGGAAATATTTTACTTAACAATTAAGAAAGACTGGTTTGACTATTTCTATATAAAAATTGGGATTTTGATTTAAGTAACATTATCTACTGAGCTAGATTATGTAACATGATCTGTCAATTAAGTCTTAGTGACAATCACTGAGGGACATAATTGCCCACATGTTTATCATACAGGAGAAAAATGGAAGATATGAGAAACACATTAACATGGTGCATATTTCAAATACAAGATAAAATATTGTATTACCTCCTTAATTCAGTCAATGAATATTTAAATAAAATATTTATTATGGTGTTAACTGCTAAAATTTCTTAAGGACATACCATTTTTACTTATTTGCTTAGGCTTTTGTTACTGTTATCTTGTTCAAATTCATCACAAACTTAAACGGTTGCTATTATATGTTATATTTAGTATGCACATGGCATTTAATTATGTTACTATTTCATATTTGCATGGGCAGTTCTCCATAGAATTTATTATATTTTTAACTCCATAATGTGAAGGATAGACCAAGTATATTTGCTCATATTTCAGATTAGTCCATTTAATTAGAAAGAGAATAAATTGATTGCATACAAGTATGCTATTAGAGATTTTTAGAATCCTCTTTAGAAATAAAGTGGTTTAAATTTTAAGCAAAAGGCATTCCAGCAGTGTCACTAGTTGAAATGTATTTTGAGTTCTTAGTCTCATTAATAAAGAAAATTTAAAGTATACCCAGAAGGACTCTCAAGGACACATGAATTAGAGTTTGAAAGAAAGTGTTCAGGAAAGCTGAAAATCTTGGCAGCTGCCAGACAGGAAGATGGAGAAAAACTCATGCCTTTCAAATTACCCATAGAGGGCAGAGAAACACTGAAAAAGTTCAGAGGGTTAGGAAAAACAAGAGTAGTGCTGAGCCAAGAATTCAAGTTCAGAGAGTACACAATGTCAGGCTTTTGTATTCCAGAGCAAACATGTGTTAAGATTTTATTGCAAGCTAGCAGAGCGTAGTAAAATGTAAACTTAGCCCAAAGATTGCAATAGGGACATATGATAAATAGAAACAGCTTATTATAATAGAAAAAGCACTCCCATGAATGGAAATATTCTAGTTAGCTTAGTAAGGGGACAGAAAAGCATCTTGACCTGCTGTGTATAGCTATTTATAGTATCTTTGTAGTCTATCCATCTCCCATTTATATCTCACAGGCAGTAGTTTTTGTTTGTTTGTTATGGATTTCTTGAGCAGGTGTTGTTTTGTTTCTATGCATGCTCTGTTCCTTTGATCCGATAGAAGTAAGGCCAGGTACTGAAAGGCTTTCAATTTTTGTCTGCATACTGGCTTTTTCTATACACTACTCAGGATGTTTTAACTCATACTTGCTGTTCTCTTGTCCCATTCCTCAGTTAGAGCTGTGGTCTCAAATATTTCTTTGGGGATAAGAATAATGATAACCTAGTCTTCTGTAAAATTTTTATGCTGATTACTAGCATAGTTACTGCCTAAAAGGGACCACAGTAATTTTTCTATTTTACATATTGTCTGGCAACAAGGCTTTAGATTTATACTAGTAGGAGTTAGCTAACTTTCCTTACTACATTCTAAATCTTATCTTTACCACCCTTCATCAAGGAAGCCTCTCTTGAAAGCAAATCTAAAGCATCACAGAAAACACAACTGGATACAATTTATAGATCAAGAGATTGTGGAAAACCTAGCCCACATGGATACATTTACTTCAGAGTTTACAGAATATCAGGGAAGAGTGAACAGAGAGATTCTAAGACTCAAAATACCAAGAGTCTGCCATGAAACAATTTCTTTTAGGAAAATGGTGGTAATAGTTTCTTTTCCTAGTGCCAAGAGGTTACAAACCCAAGACTCTCAAAGTTTCCCATACTGGCTTTAAAATTCCTTTTGTTGAATGGGCCTTAAGTTCAGTTTGACAGGTGTTGGCTACTGCTGAATTAGTGCTACTATTTCTACCTTTATACCTTTCTTTCCACACTGGTAATTATTGTGGTTCCTAGGTATTGCCACTTGGTAGGACTATTTAATCACTTCCCTCACTTGATAGATTGCTTAGTATTTTCTTGAACTGTGAAAGACAGAAGAAAGACTTCTAGGTCATATATAGCTCAAATCAAGTCTAGTGTTCTAAGAATACAGTGTATTCCAGAAATATGGACCCATCCTTAAAGACAAAGAGGCAGACAAGGGCTATATATTGTTTGGTGAGCCACTTAGATACTCCTTCAATCATTAAAAATTGGTTTCTCATGTCTGCTACTTGAGTTTTTGTTACTTTGGTTCTTGTGGGAAACATTGTCAACCCAAGTGATTTGACCTCTTCTATGCTATAAATATATGTACATCTATCCATATTTGCTTATACATATAATATATAATATTAGATAAGTATGAATCATGTCATTGAAGGATTTATATAAAAATCTTGCTGTTATCTGTCCATTACTCTCTTTCTTTTGTATTGACCTTCCTCCTTCCACATAATTGGAGTACCCTCACCATTATTTTGTTTCCCATTCATCACCTGTGTCCTGCTATTACCTAACTTATCCATGCACTGTCTGTGTTCCCTTTACAACTTCCTAGTTTCTGTCTTTATTCCATGTTGTATGTGAGGATTTGGAGCTCAAATCCACATATGAGAGAAAACATGTGGTGATTTTATTTCTGGTTCTGGTTTACTGCACTCAATATAATCTTTTCTAGGTCCACACATTTACTGTCATGGGTCCTTTACAGATAAATTTCTTTTATGTTGTATATATGTCCCACAATTTCATTAACCGTTCATCAGTTGAAGGACATTTTGTTTGTTTGCATTTCCTAGCTATTGTGATTATGTTTAATATGAATCATCTAGAGAAAATTTCTATGGATCCTATTCAAGAAGTTCCTTTCTATTTCTACATATTATAGAGTACTGCCTATATTTCTCTTCTGAAAGCTGTAGTGTTTCTTGGTTCAAATGAGGTCTTTGATTTATCTAAATGTAATTTTTCTGCAGGGTATCATGGAAGGTATTTCCATTTTCTAGTGCTTTCTTTCTTTCTTTCTTTCTTTCTTTCTTTCTTTCTTTCTTTCTTTCTTTCTTACATTTCTTAAATTTCTATCTTCAGAGCATTTAAGGTTCCACTGCAGCAGTCATTTATCTTCTTAGCTAGATTTATTACAATAGTTCCTAATCTTTGATGCTACTAGAAATGGAAGTGCTGTTATGAATGTTAAGTATTGTTGTTTTCTTACTGTTGGTATAGAGAAAAGCTATTCATTTTTGTAAGCTTTTTTGTTTGTTTTTGGTTTGGCTTTTTACTTTTTTTTTAAGACAAGATCTTTCTGTGTCACAATGGCTCATTCGAAACAAAATATGTAGACCAGACTAAATATTGGGGTACATTTTTAGTCATTAAGTAATAAATACTTCGTCAAAATTGTTGTTCTTATTATTGTAGCATTACCTAGTTTGTGTGCTAGAATAATACTGGCTTTATATTACAAGTTTAGGAGTGATCTTTTTATTTCTATTTCTTGAAGGGTTTAAAAAAGATTGTTTGTAGTTCTTTGAAATCTGGTAAAAATCTGCTGTGTGAATCCCCTCGACCTGTATCGTTTTTAGTGATAGCTTTTATTACTCTTTCAATTTCATCCTTTATTATGGGTCAGTTTTGGTTGTTCTATTCTAGGTTTAATTAGTAGTTTTGATGATCTAAGAAATTCATACACACACACACACACACACACACACACACACACACACACACATACATATTTGGCTAAGTGTGATGCCAGGCACCAAGTATCTTTTTTTTTGGTATTTCTTTGGTATTTGTTATATTGTTTTCTTTCACCATTTCCTAATTCTATTCATTTATTAATTGACTCTTCAGCTTTTTCTTTTGGTTAGTTAGGCTAAGAGTCTTTTAACCTTGGTTGTATTCTCTAAGAACCAACCTTTTACTTGTTGATTCTTTTTATTGCTATTTTCTAATCCACCGATTTCTGCATTGCTTTTTATTATTTATTGCTATTGACTGGGTTTTGATTTAATTAGTTCTTGATTTTTTAAAATCTTGAACTCTAATATTAAGTAACTTATTTCTGCTATTTCTGAATTTTTTTAAAATATAGCTACATTGATATATAACTATCTCTTGTAAGACTGTATTAAATTTCGCCCAAATATCTTGTGCTATAATTTCATTTTCGTTTAGTTCCAGGAAATATTTTCTTTCTTGATTTCTCCTTTGAAAAGGCTTATCATTCAATGAGTTGCTCAATCTCAAAGTTTTTACTAGAAATTTGCTTCCTATCAATTTTAGATTTTATTTTATAATGATCATATAGGATATAAGGAATTATTTTATTATTTCTGTATTTGTCAAAGTTTGGTTTGTGTTCCCTCATGTGATTTTTATTTTAAGAATTTTCCATGTGCTGCTGAGTATAATGTATATTCTTTGGCATCTAGATAGAATATTTTGGAGATCTATTATGTCCATGTGATAACAATTTATTTAATTCTGATATTTCTTTATATATTAGACCAGATGGGCTTTCTATTTAAGAAAATGAGGTGATGGATTTGCTAAATAATCTTACAACAAGTTGACATTATCTAAACTCATCTGAGATAAGTGAACCTCAATTAAAAAAAAAATCTCCATAAGACTGAGCTGCATGCAAAACTGTATTGCATTTGCTTAATTAGTGATTGATGTGGGAGTGTGGAACAAACTGGCGGGCCTCAGCAGCGGCCCCTGGGCCCAGGCGGCAGCGGCCCGGGACCTGCGAGGTGGAGGCTGCCTGGAGTCCTCCAGGCAGCCTGTCTCTCATAATGGAGGAAGGTCCCAGGTTCCAGTGGCTGGAGGCTTCAGTGACGGCAGTCTTGGCAGGCCCCAATGACACGAGGAATCTTTGGTTCCAAAAGGGTTTATTGTCGTGGCGGATGGTAGATGGATCAGGATGTACCCCCCAAACTCAGGGCAGACCTGAGTTAAGTAGGGAGGGAGAAAGGGGGAGGTTCTGGTGGCAATGTTTAATTGGCTCCACCCTCTGACCTTCATTAGTATGTAAATCTCTAGGGCCTGAGGCCTGTAGTTACACCCTCTACCTGTGCACTTTGGGAGGGGCTGTAATGGCCTTAGTGAATGAACAATGTAGGTCCATGGAGATTAGACTGCTTTTCAGGACCCTGAGTTCTGTGTGCGTGGCCAAACTCCTGCCCTTTCTCCCTTGGAGTCTCGGGGTTCTAGGCCCATGCCCAGCCAAGAACCAGGATACCCTTACACAGTCCCACATCTCCTCCCCTTTACTATTTTAAAAAAGGGGGTCACTGTGTCATCTGTGGTAAAAATTTTGCATGTGGAAGTTAAAAGAAAGCACTATTTAGGCCAGAGGGGTTAGCACAATTAAGTCACAGGGTAAGGGGAGTTGAGGTTGGGGTTGGGAAGGAAGGGGAGTTGAGGGTGGGGGTTGGAAGGCAAAGGATCATTGAATCAATTGAATACAGGTGATACAGTTTGAGGGTAATAACATCTGACTAATCTAGATAGACATTAAGTTTTCCTCACTAACATGTAACTTTAGCTATTTGACTTTGGCAAAAGAGTTCATCTGTAGCTGGAAGGTCTGGATCTGTCTTCTGTAGGATTTAGCTTTGGAGTCTTTAGTTAAGCAGTGTGGCTGGGAGAAGACAGCTTGGCCTCCTAGGCAGGTTCCAGGAGGTGGCTTTGTGTCTGGATCTCAGCATGTCTCTGGAGTCTGCAGTCTGACGAGATGGCTTGGGAGAAGGCAGATAGCATCTCAGGCAGGTTCCAGAAGATGACGTCTCCATTGGACTTGTGGTAGCACCTATAGGATAATCAAAACAGGAAAACAGCACCCCGGCATGGGGATTTCTGCAAAGGTTGAGTATTAAGCATTAAGTCACTTGGGAGCAAGCACATCATGGTCTGTCATTAAGATCCTGGAAAGGCAAAGGTGTTTAAGGAAATTTAGTATAGAAGGTACCTGTGAGTAACAAAAAGCAAAAAAAATTTGGGTTGAAAAGCACAAACACTGTTGTTTTAGGTCTTCCTGTTGGGAAGAAAAGGCATTAATGGCAGGTTTAGAAGCAATGAGTGGGGGGGCCTGCTCTGCCATCTGGCGGCTGGGTGCTCTAGCAGAGAGGCCAGGGTATTCCCCATTTGTTTTTCTTAGAAGTAAAAGGCTAACCTTGAAGAAAAACTTAGAGGCTTGATAGGAGACTTGGAAAGAGTGAGGTTTTGTTTAACAACTGAGCCTTTGGGGAAGACAAGTGAAAGCTGGCATGTAGCTGGCACCTCCTGGGAGAAGCTGGGAGCAGTTTCTCCAGGCTCAGCCTGGAGTTTTAGCCGCGAGAAAGAAACTGAAAGGAACACAGGGCGAATGTGGCTTCAGGCAAGCCAGCTGGGCTGTAGCTGGCCGCAAATGACCTAGGAGGTGAAGGGGGAAGGGGAGCAACCAGGGTGCCGGCCCTGTTGCTTCAGGCAAGCCAGAACTGGCCGCAAATGACGGAGGAGTGGGGGAAGTCTATGCTAGGCTAGTAGGCAGCTTGTGAAAGACTGACCCCCTGAGGGAAAATCACTGGGGACTAGAGTTCAGAACCAGTGTTTATGAGAAGCTAGCAGACAGAGCATGAAAGGCTGACCCCTGGAGGAGGGGCAGAGAGCAGAGATAAGAGTGTCACTGCCATCTTGTTGAGTTGGAGAACATGTGGGAAGAGAGAAACCTACGCTAACAGGCAGTGTGTTAAAGACTGAAGTCAGAGCTTTTGAGAGTGACAGGACAGTCTCAGTCTCAAGGAGTCTCTCACTCAAGGAAAAGAGTCTTAGAACGAGTATCGCAGCAGGCACTGTGGCCTTAAAGACAGCAGTCAGCTGTGAAGGAGCCTTCTCTATGGAGCTGGGGGATGGGCAGAGTGGAGGCGAAGGAGTCGCCGCCATCTTGCCCTTGAGCTGGAGAACACGTGGAAGGAAGGGAGAGAGAGAGAGAGGAGGGGGACAGTGAGAGAACTGCCTAGTCTTGTGAACTAGGCTGGAGTTACTCACGGTTCTGTGGAGAGGTTCTTGGCGGGCACCAGTGGGGGGTATTCTTGGAGCTGGCTTTGCCCACATCCTCTACCACCTGTAGGGAATGATGTAGGCCCTAGAATGGGCACTCGTGGGCATGAGTTTCTGTTGCGTTGTGGGTCCATGTGTCTGCCATGACGCAGTAGACTTTGATGGTAGTTCAGCATGGCAGGAGCTCACAGGATCTTGGCTGAGTTTATTCCATGTAACACCAGGGAAAAGGGGGGCCGCGGAATGTTTGGCTGTGTTTGTCTCACACCGCACTAAGTAGACATGGCTGGGCTCGTACTTGGGTGGGGAATGAACTCAGTCTGGTTCCACAGGGGTACAGAGCTCTTGGATTGGGGATCCCTTTGCCCATAGGCGGCTAGGGACCGACTGGTCTCAAGCCTTGGGCTCTCAGACCACTGAGAGGCCTCGGAAGGACTGAGACTGGGGGCATGTGGGTGCACGACTGGCCTACCCACAGCCGAGAGAAAGGAGGGGGGGTTGGGGATCCCTTTGCCCGCAGGAGGCTAGGGACCGACTGGTCTCAAGCCTTAGGCTCTCAGGCCACTGAGAGGCTGCGGAAGGACTGAGACTTGGGGGCATGTGGGTGCATGACCAGCCAACCCACAGCTGAGAGAAACAAGAAGGGGAGGGAAGAAAGAGGCCCTGGCAGCACCTCGAGGGAGAGATTTGTTTACAGTACTTACTTAGCAGACTTGGCGGCCTGGTTAACTTGCTTAAAGATGTGGGTCCTTGTGGTTGTCTGAGAGACGGCTATTCGGCTAGCTTGTCTGTAGTGGCGTGGCTGTTTGGGACTCCACGTTGGGCGTCAAAATGTGGGAAAGGCGGGGGTGGGGGGCTGCAGCAGCAGGCCCCAGGCCCACGCGGCAGCCCCTGGACCCATGCGGTGGCAGCCCGAGACCTGCATGGTGGAGGTTGCCTGGAGTCCTCCAGGCAGCCTGTCTCTCCTACCGGAGGTAGGTCCCAGCTTCCAGGGGCTGGAGGCTTCGGCGAAGGTAGGCCCCAATGATACGAGGAAGTCTTTCGTTCCAAAAGGCTTTATTGTCATGGTGGATGGTGGATGGATCTGGATGTCCCCCCGAAACTCAGGGCAGACCTGAGTTAAGTAGGGGGGAGAAAGGGGGAGGTTCTGGGGAGGAATGCTTAATTGGCTCTGCCCTCTGACCTTCATTAGTACATAAATCTCTAGGGCCTGAGGCCTGTAGTCACACCCTCTACCTGTGCACTTTGGGAGGGGCTGTAATGGCCTACGTGACTGAACAATGTAGGTCCATGGAGATTAGACTGCTTTTCAGGACTGCTTGTTAGGACCCTGAGTTCTGGGGACGTAGCCGAACTCCTGCTGTTTCTCCCTTGGAGCCTCGGGGTTCTAGGCCCATGCCCAGCCAAGAACCAGGATACCCTTACACAGTCCCACATGGGAGGGCCTGGCACACTGGGGGTCTGCTGTCCCTGGGCTTGTGGTTGTAAGTACTAGAATAAAGCAGGTTTAACAAACCATAAAGAGCAAGCCAGTGAGTAGCACTCCTTCGTGTTCTCTGCAGCAGCTCAAGCCTCCAGGTTCCTGGTCTGATTGAGTTACTGTACTGACTCCTTTAATGATGAACTATGATATGGAAGTATAAGCTATAAACTGTATTAACTTTTTTCTCTACAACTTGCTTTTGGTCATGGTGTGTCATCATAGCAATAATAGCCCTATCAAAAACAGGAAGTCACATATTCTTATTGGGTTTGTGTCAATTTTTGTTTTTAATGTTATTAGTATGCTTTGAAATGAAACTGGTCACCAAAGAGTTTGCTGTATATATATTAAGTATTGTTATAATTTCCTAATTGATTAGAATGAAGTGTTCCTCTTTGGCTCTTTGGATAGATTCTAGTTTAAAGTCTATTTTGTTAGATACTATTATGGTAGCAATACCTGCTGTCTTTTTTATTATATTTGACTGAACAATTGAGACCATTAATATGTAAAGTTCAGGGAAGTTTTTGAGTGGGTTGCAGAAGTTTTTATGTATGTTGTTAGATATATTTTGTGTTTCAGTAATTATATTCCTTTTCCTTATATTTGCTTGTTTATTCTTATTCTTTTATTCAGTCCAAAGTATTGTGTTCAGTATTTTCTGTAGGACTGCTTTAGTGGACAAGAATTCTGTCAGCCTGTTTTTATCATGGAAAGGTTTTCTATCACCATAAGCAATTGTAGTTTTGTTGCATTGATGTCATGGTCTTTAAAACTTGGAATCTAGTACTACAAGCTTTCATTATTTTCACAGAAAACTTACATGTTATTTTGATGCAGTTTCTTTTATAAGTGATATTGTTCTTTCTTTTATATCTTTCAATATTTTTCTTTGCTCTGTATAACTAGGCTTTTAAATTTCTTTTAATGTGAGATATGATTTAGTTATAAAACAAGATCCACCAAAACTTCAGTGTCTTCAAGCAGAATTTTCACTCAATTCTGGTCAGAAAGTCAAGCTACCTGCAAAATCCCCCATGTGCAGTGGGTTATCACATTTTTAATTATTTCATATTTGGAATTATAATTAGATCACTTCCCTCTACTCCTTTAATATTCCAAACTGTTTCATATAATACTCTTTGCTTTTTTTCAAATGCATTTGTTCTTTTGTCATCATTGTTATATAATATGATGTTATTTTAGATGTTTCCAAGGATTGACTATTTGTTATTGAACAACCAGTTGGCATGTTCTTCCTTAAGGAAGACTAATTTTCTTGATGTCAGGTGTTTCTTATTTGGTGCTTTCTAGTTAGAGTTCTATATTTTTTTTATCTTTGTTCATTTATCTCTGTATATCTTTTCTTAGTTTGGGGAAGTTTTATCATATGATCTTGTTAAATTCCTCAGTCTACACCAGTGACCTTGGAGTCTTTTACCCCTTCTATTCCTATAAGATTTGGTATTATGATGATGTCACAAATTTCTGGTATGTTCCTAACTTGTGCATTAAAAATACTTTCATTTTATTTGCTTATTTGGTTCATTTCTTGAGATTTATCATCATGTCCTGATATTCTATCTGTTGTTTGAATAATGCTAATTGTAAACCTCTTCACTGAGTTGGAATCTTGAGATTTTCAATTTCATCTTTATTTCAGCTTGTGTTCCTGTCAATGTTTCTATGTCTTTTCTGATTATTTTAAATCCTGTATTATCTTAACTATTTTACTCAGGTGTGTGTGGTTTTGGTCAATGCTCAGCTGTTTATTTTTATTCTCCTGGAGTTCAATGAAATTGAACTCTTCTTTAAATTCTTTCATTCTTTGATAATGTTTATTATCGTTCCTTTAAACTCAGTGACCTGGAGGTTCATAAAGTAGCTCTTATTAGCTATAGTACTAGTGGGTTTGATATGAGACATGAATATTTATGCATTCTTGTTGCTTTTATTTTTGTGATTTGATCTGGGAATGGGGATATCTTAGGTTGTTAATCTGGTGTGATAGACTAGCCTTCCTTAAACTGGGCCAGTACAGCACTTGGCCTGAATTAGGCACTACAAAGCCAGTAGTTTATCAGCAAAATTGGACCAGGGAAAGGTGGTTTTGAAACTGCAAATAAAACTAAAATAGGAGGTACACAAATGAAAGTTCACAGCCATGTGCTAGAAGCTATGCTTGTGGCTTACTCTGCAGATGGTAGTGTCTTGGGCGAAGGAAAAAAGAAAAGTGACTTACCCTAAAATGTGGTTTGCACACAGAGGAGTCTTGTCTGCCAGTCTTTGGAACTAGGATGGTGACTTTAAAGATTCCAGATATATATGGGTAGGGGAAAAATGAGGAACCAACTTATCCAGTTGTCTGGAGTACAAGAAGATTCATGAACGCAGGACTGAATGTATGCTTGTGGGGTTCACATATGACCTCCTTCTTAGTTCTGAGACTGATTTCAGCAGTGGCTGCCAGCAAATGTGTTCACTATTGTTTCTTCTTCAAAAGAACTTCTCCAAAATCTTTTTGTGATTGCTAAATGTTATTTAGAGACACTGGGGTTTCCTGTTTTTGAATTCTTGGTATCATTAATCAAGGAACTTCTATAAGAATTCAGGAAGACACTCTACAACATACTTGAGAAACAGACAACATTACAGGCAAAGAAAAACATTTGGCAGTTGCTGGAGAAAGGCTATGAAGAAACAAACATATGTCTTTTAATATGGATGTCTTAAGAGGGAAGGTGATAGAGCTCAAAGGAACACATGATTATATATAGGAAGACCTTGTTAAGAAAAACACTTTAAATGTGAAACTGAGCTCATGTGCTGAGGCAAAATCTCAGGAAACATCCTGCCACAGGTGTTTTTACCACTTTATAGGACCTTGATCTTCTCCCACTTCTTGTGCTCTAGTCAATAAATGAACCCCAGGGAAGGAACAGCTCCCAGGCTTCCTCTGAAAATTATTTCCTTTACAATGTTAATATTGTAGCTTTAATGAAATCTCCATTCTCCTGTCACAGTACTAGATATGTGCTCTGATTGAAAAGATTTAAGAATGAATATTTTACAAAGAACTTCCATAAATTAAGCACTATATGGGACACTGCTAAAAATAAGATCATTATGATTATACTGAAAGAGAGAAGAGAAAAATTCATAATCAAAGTGAAAAAATGAGTGACAGCAATGATAGGCACTATACATAATCAAGGATAGTTGTAAAATCTTGTGAAAATTCAAAGAGGGAAAGAATGTGTTACATGCAATGTTGAATAATTAGTCTTATCTGGATCTTAATCAGTGTGTAAGAAGGATAATAGGAAAACAGAATTTCCAGGAAGATTCTGCATTCAGTGAAAATTCCAACCAAGATTATAATATATTCCCTTAATGGTCTTGAATAAGATATTAAGTTCACACAATGAAGCAATACATATCCAGTATATTACAGAACATGGACCATACCATCCATTTGCAAAATACATGTTTCTGTATATTTATTAACTTCAAAAAGAACAAACTCTCATATCTTCCATAAGTTGACATCTTGTTACCACTGGGGTCTCAGAAGAGTGGAGAATGGAGTTGGAGGCTAAGGATAACGTGTAGCCTGGGGCCAGGAGAAAGAGGAGCTCAGGCTTGTCTCAGCACTGATTGTCATTATCTTGGCAGAGGCAGGCTTGGTGGCTGCTGTTGCTGGAAGCCTAGAGAGGCCTTCAATAGGACAATTAAGTTGTGGCTCCATATTCGAATGCCTTAACCATGGTGCCACATGGTGGATCTTGATGAAAGAGACAGTCCATGGTTCTAAAGTTTATTGGTTGTTCATGGTGGGAAATGGATGCATAATGTACCATAACCACTTCTCAGGACAGCCTCAGATTAAATATATTTGACAGGCAGGAATGTCTGGGAAAGAAGCTTTATTGGCTAAGACTTCCAGGCCTCTAGTTACCACATTAGCATGAAGAATTCTGTTTTGGGCCTGTGTGTCTATAGGAAACTTTTCTTATGTGAGGAGTGTGGCATGTGTTCCAGGCCAGGAATCTGGCAGGGGGGAAAGAGTCACCTAAGTCTCAGGTTGGTACCAATTCAGTTTCTGGGTCTCAACCTGCTCTACATTACCAAACTTCCTGACATGCTTTTATTTTCCACGCATACCTACTGTTGTGTTTTAACCAGCAAAAGAGAGGAAGGATATGTTTTGGTAGAGCCAGTTATTGCTCATACGAGGATTTCAGGATCCCAAAGGCATCTTGACTCCCAAGAGCTCTGACACACAAAGATCTCAGGATCACAGAATCACAGGATCACAGAGACAGCTGGACTCTCAGGAGTTCTGATACAACCAGGATGAGAGAAGGAACAGGTTCCAGTCAGAGACAGTAAGGACAGGTATGACTAGAGATAACCAGATGGCAAAAGGCAATTACAAGAACATAACTAAGAGAAACAAAGGCTACTTGGCATCATGAGTACCCAGTGCTCCCACTATATCAAGGACTGGATAATCCATCACAACCAAAAAGCAAGATTCAGATTTAAAATCTCTTCTCATGATGATGATAGAGGACATTAAGGACACACTAAAGAAAGAGATGCCCATGAACACATAAGAATCCTACAGAACTCCAAATAGACTAGATCAGAAAAGAAATTCCTTCCATCACATAGTATTAAAAATCAAATGCTAAAAATCAAACAAATAATAATAAAAACAGTAAAGGAAAAAGTCAAGTAACATATAAAGGCAGACCTATCAGAATTACATGAAACTTCTCATCAGAGACTCTAAAAGCCAGAATATACCGGGAAGATGTCACATAGACCTTAAGAGAACACAAATGCCACTCCAAGCTATTATATCCAGAAAAACTCTCTATTCCTTTAGATGGAGAAACTAAGACATTCTATGACAAAAACAAACAAATTTACACAATATCTTCTCATAAATCCAGCCCAACAAAAAATAATACATGGAAAACTCCAATATAAGGAGAGGAACTATACCCTATAAAAAACAAGAAAGTAATCGTTCGACAAATCCATAAAAAGATAGACACACAAACATAATTCCACCTCTAACAAAAATCACAGGAAGCAACAATCACTTTTCCTAAATATCTCAACATCAATGGACTCAATTCCCCAATAAAAAGTCATAGACTAACAGACTGGGTACATAAATAGGGCCAAGCATTTTCCTGCATACAGGAAATGCACTTCAATAACAAAGATAGACACTACCTCATAGTAAAAGGCTGTCAAAAAAATTTTTTTTTCAAGCAAATGGTCCCAAGAAACAAGCTGGAGTAGTCATTCTAATATAGAATAAAATTGACTTTCAACCAAAAGCTATCCAAAAATATAAGGAAGGACACTTCATACTCATCAAAGGAAAAATCTACCAAGATCAACTCTCAATTCTGAAGATTTATGCTACAAATGAAAGGGCACCAACATTAATAAAAGGAAATTTACTAAAGCTCAAAGCATACATTGAACCTCACACAATAATAGTGGGAGACTTTAACACCCCACTCTTAGCAATTGATAAATCATGGAAACAGAAACTAAACGGAGACAGAGTGAAAATAAGAGAAGTTATGAACCAAATGGATTTAAAAGATATCTATAGAACATTTCACCCAAAAAAGAATATGCCTTCTTCTCAGCACCTCATGGTACCTTCTCCAAAACTGACAATATAATCAGTCACAAAACATGCCTCAACAGATTAAAGAAGAATGAAATAATTCCATGCATTCTATTAGATCATCATGGCCTAAGGCTGGTCTTTAACAGCAGAAACAATGGGAAGTCCACATACAAATGGAAGCTGAACAATGCTCTACTCAATGGTAACTTGGTCAAGGAAAAAATAAAGAAAGAAATTAAATGAAAATGAAGGTACATCATACCAAAACTTATGGGACTCAATGAAAGAAGTGATAATAGGAAAACTCATAACTATAAGTGCCTCAAAAAACAAACAAAAGAAAAACCTAACAAACAAATAAAAAAAAAAAAACTGGAGAGAGCATACACTAAGCAGCTTGCCAGGACACCTAAAAGCTCTAGAACAAAAAGAAGCAAATACACCCAAGAGTAGTAAAACACAAGAAATAATCAAACTCAGGGCTGAAATCAACCAAGTAGAAACAAAAAGAACTACACAAAGAATCAACAAAACCAGGAGCTTGTTCCTTGAGAAAATCAACAAGATAGATAAACCTTTAGCCAGACTAAACACAGGGCACAGAGATAGTATCCAAATTAACAAAATCAGAACTGAAAAGAGATACATAACAACAGAAAACAAGGAAATTAAAAAAACCTATCATATCCTACTACAAAAGTCTATACTCAAGTAAACTGGAATATCTGGATGAAATGAACAATTTTCTATACAGATACCAGGTGCCAAAGTTAAATTAGGATCAGATAAACCATCTAAATTGTCCCATAACCCCTAAAGAAATAGAAGCAAACATTAAAAGTCTCCCAATCAAAAAAGAAAATCCCAGGACCCGATAGTTTTAGTATAGAACTCTTCAAGACATTCAAAGAAGACATAATACTAATACTCCTCAAAGTATTCCACAAAATAGAAACAGAAGGAACACTACCCAATTTGTTCTATGAAGCCACAATTATGCTTATACTGAAACCACACTAAGACCCAAAAAACAAAGAGAACTTCAGACCAATTTGCCTTATGAATGTCAATGCAAAAATACTCAATAAAATTCTTACTAACCAAACACCAAAATAGCCATCCCTAGTGATCAACTAGACTCCATCCCAGGGATGCAGGGATGGTTCAATATATGGAGATCTATCAACGTAATCCACTGTATAACAAACACAAAGAAAAAATCTACATGATTATCTTATTAGATGCTGAGAAAGCATTTGACAACATTCAACACCCATTCATAGTAAACGTCTTAGAAAGATCAGGAATTCAAGCCCATACCTAAACATAGTAAAAGCAACATACAGCAAACCAGTAGTCAACATCAAACTAAACGGAAAGAAACTTGAAGCAATCTCACTAAAATCAGAGACTAGACAAGGCTGCCCTAAGGCTCAGGGATTATTTGCCCCATTGGAAGCTAGAGAAAGTTGCTTACAGAAAGAGAGAAAAAAATTATATTACAAAAGAAGATTCTAATTTTGATTTCTAAGGAAAAGTAAAAGGAGGAAAACTATCAGACTGTATGTTCTCTTAATTTCTAATTTTTTCTCTTAATTTATAATTTACACTATGCTGCTGTCCTTCTCTTTCCTCCTCCTAATCTTGCTTTTTCTTTCTCCTTCTAATCTTGCTCTCTCCTTGGACACTTTTTCTAACGCCTTCTGCTCTAAGGTCATCTTTCCTATTTTTTTGATAGCTTTTCTAGGCGAATAATACACAAGCTTTTTCCAAACAGCCTTTTAACAAAAGTTCATTAAAAGTTCAAATATGAATTTGAAGCATAAATTGAATAAAATATTTACAACAGAGATGTTTACATGTGTTTTTATTAAGAATAGTTATTTAACTAGACATTTATTTTCTGTCACTAGCTCCATAGGTTTATTGAAATTTAAAAACCATAATTTTGTGACTAATTATCATTCAAGTTTTGTATAGATAAACCCAATTAATATTTTCTCTTCTGTACTTTTACCTAAAATAAACTGTTAGTTCCCATTTACAACATTTGGTTAATTATATACCAAGTTGTAAATATTTACTTTCTGTCTCAGAAATGAAGACTAGCAGAGTTCTAACTGCAGTTTTTTATATCAGAGAGAACTTTAATAGTAGTCATATTATAAAGGGCTTAATATTTACTAGTATAATTTTAGAAATTCTTATAGGACCATGATAAAGAATTAGGAAGTCATCTATTTTTCTACACAGTATCACTACAAGACAGTACATCTCTGTTGATCTGCAGAAATCTAACCAAATATGGGCTAATACCTACTGATTTTTGTATATTTTTAATAATGAGAGCAAAGGCCTATACATAGCAGGAATCTTTCCTAAAGTGTAGTCCTTTGTTGCCTTGCCTGAAAAGGGATCCTCCATCATGGCTTACAGTCCACAGTCAAACTATGGAAGGAAGATCAATTGCTAGCCTTTAGACTTTATTAAATGACTCCTGGCACTCCGCAACCCTGTTCTTGTATTCCTGACTCTAAAAAGAGAATCAAATGGAGAAAGCTGCCAAAGTTTGCTGTTTTCTGGGAAGGGAAAATGCCCTTCTCATTCAATTACATGTTTAATAGCTTTCTGTTTTTCATGGTTTCCTCCAGTGCCTAAGCCTCACTGTCTTAGAACTCGCTCTCTAAATCAGACTTGGGTTCAGCTCAGAGATCTACCAGCTGTTCCTGGAGTGCTGAAATTAAAGGTATGCACCAGCATACCTGGCCACACTTTTTCTTTAATTCCTTTTCACTGTTTTTAAATTTCTTTCCATAAGTTAGAAGCTTAACTGAGTGTGGTCTTCTTCTAAGGTCAGCACAACACTCACTTTATTCTACCTACCATCAGGCTTTTCTTAAATATACTTACATTTCTTAGTGTTCCTTTCTCCTACAATGGTGTATTTTATATTGTCCTTGCTGAGCTTGCTCCCTTGCATTATAGATTTACTAATGGCTACTCATATAGCACAGTAAAGAATAGTTTGTTTGGAAATATCTTCTGACAAATATATTGATCTATAACACATCAATTTAGCCTCAGGAAGATTTTAGACAAGTGCAGAAAGGAAGTTAATTGTTCACCAAACTATAACAAGAAAAATTTTAAGGAGACATATTAATATTCTTTGAAACATCTTAAGCCAGAATCTCACAGTTCAAATCACCCTCAGCACCACTGTCTTAAATATACCATGAGGATGGCTCAGTAAGCCCAACATAAAATGGTTAATCAGTCTTATAGTCCAAAGTCCCAAAGATGACCCATATTCCTCCAAACAAAAGTATGGTCTGGCCTATTGCAACAACATCCCAGTCACTAGTATCAAATTCAATCTTTGGGTTTCTATAGCTGGGAAGAGACATCATGACCACAGCAACCGTTACAAAGAAAAACATTTAATTGGCATTGATGTAAAGTTCAAAAGTTTAACGCATTTTCATTATGGTGAAAAACCTGGAGGCATGCAGACAATCACAGTGCTGGAGAGGTATCTGAGAGTTCTACACCTGGATCTACAGGCAGCAGTTTAGTAGACTGTGAGTCACTGGGTCTGCCTTGACCTTCTGAAATCAGAAAGCTCATTTCTAGTAACACACTTCCTCTAAGAGGGCATATATACTCCAAAAAGATCACATTTACTAATAGCACCACTCACTCTGAGCCTATGGGTGCCATTTTCATTCAAATTACTACAAATATATGGTTATCATACTGTTAAATCCAAAAATTGCAAGACGTAAAACATCCAAGAAATCTTGGACACTATAAAAAGACCAAACCTTTGAATAATAGGAATAGAGGAAAGAGAAGAAATCTAACTCAAAGGCCTAGAAAATATTTTCAACAAAATCATAAAAGAAAAAAAAAATCCTAACCTACAAAAGAACATATATAATAGGTACAAAAATCATATATACTATCAAATAGACTGGACCAGAAAGAATGTCCCTTCACTACATAATCTAATAATAAAATTACTAAATGGACAAAACAAGGAAAGAATATTACAAGCAAAACAAAGAAATAAAAACTAACAACAACAACAAAAACCAAACCAAACAAAATAAAACAAAACACAAATAAAACCCCAACCAACTTACCAAACAAACAAAACAAACAAGTAATGTACAAAAAACAGACCTATTGGAATTACAACTTACTTCTCAGTGGAGACATTAAAGGAAGAAGAGTTTGAATACATAAGCTAAAGGTGCTAAGAGACCACAGATATCATCCAAGATTAATATACCCAACAAAACTTTCAATCTCCATAAGTGGAAAGAATAAGATAGCCCATGATAAAATCAAAATTTATCAAAAACTATCTATAAATCTAGCCCAACCGAAGGTGTTAGACAGAAAAGTACAAACCAAGGAAGTTATCACATCAACAAAACCAAAAGAAACACACACACACAAAAAGTGAGCACACACACATACAGCATTACACAACCACCAGTACCACCAACAAAATAACAGGTATCAACGATCATTGTCCATTGATATGTCTCAACATTGATGGTCTTAATACCCCAATGAAAAAGTCAAATTAACCAAATGAATAGCAAAACAGGATCCATCCTTTTACTGCAAAAAAGAAACATACTTAATCATCAAGAATAGATATGACATCAGGGTAAAGGGTTGGAAAAAGATGGTCTTAGCCTTAAAAAGTAAGCTTGTATAGACATTTTAATTTTTTATCAAAATAGACGTCAAACTAAAATTAACCAAAGAGATGGAAAAGTGCACTAGATATTTATCAAAGGAAAAATCCACAAAGATGGCATCTCAGTTGATAACATCTATGCCCCAAACACAAGGAGACCCAAGTTTTAAAAAGAAACATTACTACAGCTTAAATCACACACTGACACTTGTACACTAATAATGGGAGATTTCAGTACATCACTATCACCAATGGACAATTATCCAGATAAAAATTAAACAAGGAAATTCTGGAACTAGCTGACATTTTAAAACAAATGAACCTAACAGATATTTATGGAACATCCCATTAAAAAGCAACACACACACACACACACACACACAACACACACACACACACACACACTTTTTCTCAGCATGCTACAGAACTTTCTTCCCAATTGTCTACATTATAGGACACAAAAGAAGTATCAATAAGTACAAGAAAATTGAAATAACTTCCTGCACTCCATCAGACCACCATGGAATAAAGCTGAGTATCATTAAGAAAATAAACAACAGAGAACATACAAACTCATAGAAATTGAACAAATCTCAATGAAAAATGGGTCAATAATGAAATAAAGAAACTATATATGTTCTAAAATTCTACGAAAATGAATAAACAAACTAAAAAATATGGGCCACAATGAAAGATTTTCTAAGTGGAAATTTCATTGAACTAAGTGTCTACATTTAAAAAATTGGAAAGCTCTCATATTAGCAACCTAAAAGTACATCAGAAAGAACAATGAGAAAAAAGCACATGTAACAAGAGTAGACAGCAAGAAATGATCAAACTGACTGATAGATGAAATCAATAAAATAAAAAAGACAGTAATACAAATAATCAATGAAGCAAAGGTTGGTTTTTTGAGATTAACAAGACAGAGAAACCCTTATCCAACTAACTAAAGGACAGAGAAAAATTTCAAATTACTAAAATCCAAAATGGAAAAGACAACAGATATTGAGCATATTCAGAGAATTTTAAGGACATACTTCAAAAATGTATACTACACCAAAATGGAAAATCTAAATAAAAGAAATGGAAAAGGAACTCCTTCAAGGCCAGTGGTGCAGGACTCTTCTTGTCTGCACCTGCACCTGTGCCTGGAGCAGACCTAGGGTGTCAACTCTGTGCCCAATTCCCCAAAACCCAGAGGAGACTGGACTCCCAGGAGCACTAATACGACCAGGAGTGTAGGTGAGTAGGTCTAGACACCCAGGGCAAAAACAAACAAACAAACAAACAAACAAAAAACCCAACAGAGTGTAAATGGGACCTGCAGGGACCCAGAAACTCCCTGAAGGTCAGTGGCATGGGACCCTTACATTCTGTGTCTGCCCCTGGAGCAGTTGTAGGGTACCAGCTCTGCACTCAATCCCCCAAAACCCAGAGGTCTCAGGAGCTCTAACATGCTCAGGAACATAAGATAACACCTATCACAACCAAGATTTCAGGATCACAGGATCACAGAAACAGCTGGACTCTGAGGAGTTGTGACACAACCAAGATAACAGGACAGACAGGCTCCAGTCAGAGACAGTGTGTGAAGCTCGAATTAGAGGTAACAAGATGGTGAAAGGCAAGCACAAGTATATCAGCAACAGATACCAAGGTTACGTGGCATTGTCAGAGCTTAGTTCTCCCACCATAGCAAGTCCTGAATACCCCATGACACCTGAGAAGCAAGATTCAGATTTAAAAACACTTCTCATGATGATGATAGAAGACTTTAAGAAGAACATAAACAACTCCGTCAAAGAAACACAGGAGAACACATGTAAACAGGAAGAATCCCTTAAAGAGGAAGCACAAAAATCCCTTATAGAATTACAACAAAACACAAACAACCTGGTGAAGGGATTGAACAAAATGATTCAGGACATAAAAAATGGAAGTAGAAACAATAAAGATATCACAAAAGAGACTACCCAGGAGACAGTAAACCTAGGAAAGAGATCAGGAGTCATGGATGCAAGCATCACCAACAGAATACAAGAGGTAGAACAGAGAATCTCAGGTGCAGAAGATATCATAGAAAACAATGACACAACTGTCAAAGAAAATGAGAAATGAAAAAAGCTCCTAACCCAAAACATCCAGGAAATCCAGGACACAATGAGAAGAGGAAACCTGAGGATAATAGGTATAGAAGACAGCAAAGATTCCCAACTTAAAGGGTCAGTAAATATCTTCAAGAAAATTAAAGAAGAAAACTTCCCTAAGCTAAAGAAGGAGATGCCCATGAACATACAAGAAGCCTACAGAACTCCAAATAGACTAGACCAGAAAAGAAATTTCTCCCATCACATAATAAGTGTTGGGAGCCAACTTTGAGCAGAAAGCGGCTATCATCTTTGCAGCCATCTCAGGCCATATACCCTGACAAAGACTTGTTTTCAACAGCCTACAACAGCTGAGCACACTCTGATAAACATCATGTTTTTCTCCCATATCTTGTTTTGTTGTTTGGTGCCCCCAGCTGCAAGGAGCATGTGGTCTCCACACTGCTAGCTAGGCGCACGTGGTATCCACGCTGCAATACACATGATGTAATGCCTTCAGCTATGCTTGTCCATGAGGGAAAGGCACGTGGTAAAGGGTATAAATACCCAGGGTATCCTTTCAATGAAAGAGACTTGATCAGACTCTGTCTTGTCTCTATTCTTCGCTTCTCTCGCCCCTCCCCATTCTCTCTCTTGGTAGACCCTGACCAGAGGACCGAGCACAGCACCGAGCAGGAACAAAGAGACCCCCGAACGCAGGGCAGAATGGGTCTTTGCAAATAATGAAAACATCAAATACACAAACAAAGAAAATATATTAAAAGCAGTAAGGAAAAAAGGTCAAGTAACTTGTAAAGGCAACCTATCAGAATTTC
This sequence comes from Mastomys natalensis, assembly GCA_021653895.1. Lineage (NCBI taxonomy): Eukaryota > Metazoa > Chordata > Mammalia > Rodentia > Muridae > Mastomys > Mastomys natalensis. The sequence goes on along the minus strand of JAJTUV010003307.1, from coordinate 79,342 downwards.
ACCAGACTTCTCACAAGAGACTATAAAAGCCTAAATATCCTGGAGAGATGTCATACAGACCCTAAGAGAACACAAATGGCAGCCCAGGCTACTATATCTAGCAATACCTTCAATTACCATAGATATAGAAATCAAGATATTTCATGACAAAAATTTTACAGAATATCTTTCAAGAAATCCAGCCCTACAAAGGATAATACAGGGAAACCACCAATACAAGGAGGGTAACTTTACCTTAGAAAAAGCAAGAAACTATTCTTCTTCCATGAAACCCAAAAGAAGACAGCCACACAAACATAACTCCACCTTTAATAACAAAAATCACAAGAAGCAACAATCACTTGTTTAATATCTCTTAACATCAATGGACTCAATTCCCCAATAGAAAGACATAGACTAACTGACTGGATACATAAACTGTACCCAACATTTTGCTGCATACTGGAAATGCACCGCGATGACAAAGACAGACACTACCTCAAAATAAAAGGCTTGAAAACATTTTTCCAAGCAAATGATTTCAATAAACAAGATGGAGTAGCTATTCTATTATCGAATAAAATCAACATTCAACCAGAAGTTATCAAGAAAGATAAGAATGGGCACTTTGTATTCATCAAAGGAAAAATCAACCAAGATGAAATATCAGTTCTGAACATCTATGCACTAAATATAAGGCCACAAACAGTCATGAAAGAAACTTTACTAATGCTAAAAGCACACATTTCTCCTCACAAAATGATAGTGGGAGACTTCAACACCTCACTCTCATCAGTGGACAGATCTCAGAATCAGAAACTAAACAGAGACACAGTGAAACTAAATGAAGTTATAAACCAAAAGGATTTAGCAGATGATTGTTGAACATTTCATCCAAAAACAAAAGAATATACATTCTTCTCAGCACTTCATTGTACATCCTCCAAAATTGACCAAACAATTTTTCACAAAACAGCCCTCAACAGATAAAAGAGAATTGAAATAATTACACACATCCTATCAGGTCATGAGGGAATAAGGCTGATCTTTAATAATGATAAAATCAGGGGGAAACCAACATACACCTGGAAACTGAACAATGCTCTACTCAATAAGTTGGTCAGAGGAAAAAAAAAACGAAATTAAAGATTTTTTATAATTTAATGAAAATGAGGAAATATCATACCAAAACTTGTGGGACAAAATGAAAGCAGTGCTAAGAGGAGCACTTGTAACTCTAAGTGCCTACAACAAGAAACTGGAAAGAGCACACACTAGGAGTAGGACATTACACCTGAAATCTCTAGAATAAAAAACAAGCAAATGCACTCAAAAGGAGTAGAGAGTAGGAAATAAACATAGGGCAGAAATCAACCAAGTAGAAACAAAAAGAACTATACAAAGAATCAACAATACCAGGAGATGATTCTTTGAGAAAATCAATAAGATAGATAAACCCTTAATCAGACTAATCAGAGGGCACAGAGACAGTATCCAAATTAATAAAGTCAGAACTGAAAAGGGAGTCATAACAACAGAAACTGAGGAAATTTTTTAAAAAATCATCAGATACTATGCCAAAAGCCTTTACTTAACAAAACTGGAAAATCTGGATGGAATGGACAATTTCCTAGAAAGATACCAGATACCAGTTACATTAGTATCAAATAAACTATCTAAATATTCCTATTACCTCTAAAGAAATAGTAGGAATCATTAAAAGTCTCCCTACCAAAAAAAGCTCAGGACCATATGGTTTTAGTGTATAATTCTACCAGACCTTCCAAGAAGTCCTAACACCAATACTCTATAAACTACTCCACAAAATAGAAAAAGATGGAACACTACCCAATTCGTTCTATGAAGCCACAATTATGCTTATACCTAAAACAAAGACCCAAAAATGAAAGAGAACTACAGACCAATTTTCCTTATGAATATCAATGCAGAAATACTCAATAAAATTTTCAAAAACTGAATCTGAGAACACATCAAAACAATCATCCACTATGATCAAGTAGGCTGTATCCTAGGAATGCAGGAATGATTCAATATTTGGAAATCAATCAACATAATATGTGGGAAGATCCGGCGGGCCGCAGTGGAGTCCCGGACCCACTTGGCAGCGCAGCGGCAGGCCCCGGGCCCAGGTGGCAGCGGCCCAGGACCTGCGAGGTGGAGGCTGCCTGAACACTTCCAGGCAGCCTGTTTCACATACCGGAGGAAGGTCCCAGGTTCCAGTGGCTGGAGGCTTCAGCAGCGACAGGCCCAGCAGATGGCGGATGGTAGATGGGTCTAGATGTACCCCCCCAAACTCAGGGCAGACCTGAGTTAAGTAGGGAGGGAGAAGAAGGAAGGGTCTGGGGAGTGGAGGAATGCTTAATTGGCTCTGCCCTCTGACCTTCATTAGTATGTAAATCCCTAGGGCCTGAGGCCTGTAGTTACACCCTCTACCTGTGCACTTTGGGAGGGGCTGTAATGGCCTTCCTGACTGAACAATGTAGGTCTATGGAGATTAGACTGCTTGTTAGGACCCTGAGTTCTGGGGACTTAGCTGAACTCCTGCCGTTTCTCCCTTGGAGTCTCGGGGTTCTAGGCCCATGCCCAGCCAAGAACCAGGATACCCTTATGCAGTCCCACAATAATACACTATATAAACAAACTCAAAAAAACCCTACATGATTATTTCACTAAATATCAAGAAGTAATTTGATAAAATTTTATACATCTTCATGGTAAAAGCCTTGGAAAGAATAGGAATTCAAGGTCCATACCTAAACATATAAAAGCAATAAACAGCAAACCAGTAACCAACATGAAACTAAATGGAGAGAAAATTGAAGCAATCCCACTAAAATCAGGGACTAGACAAAGCTGGCCACTCTCTCCCTACCTATTTAATATAGTATTCAAAGTCCTATTGAGAGCAATTAGACAACAAAAGGAGATGAAAGGGATACAAATAGGAAAGAAAGAAGTCAACATATCACTATTTTCAGATGATATGATAGTATACATTAGTGACACTATAACTCCCACCAGAGAACTCCTACACTTGATAAACAACTTCAGCAAAGTGCCTGGATATGAAATTAACTCAAACAAATCAGTAGCCTTCCTCTTCTTATAGGATAAGCAGGCTTTAAAAGAAATTATGGAAATGACACTCTTCAAAGTAGTTACAAATAATATAAAATACCTCGATGTGAATCTAACCAAGCAAGTGACAGATGTGTATGACAAAAACATCAAGTTCCTGAAGAAAGAAATTGAAGAAAATTTTAGAAGATGGAAAGAATGCCCATGCTCATGGATTGGCAGGATTAATATAGTAAATATGGACATCTTGCTGAGAGCAATCTACAGATTTAATGCAATCCCCATTAGAGTTCCAAACTAATTTTTCACAGAGATAGAAAGAGAATTCTCAAATTCATTTAGAATAACAAAAACAAAAACAAAAAAAGGATAGTGGAAAAGTATAGTCAATAATAAAAGAATTTATGGGAGAATCACCATCCCAGACCTCATCTATACTACAGAGCAGTAGTGATAAAAACTGCATGGCATTCTTAGAGAGGTAGGCAAGAAAATCATTAGCACCACAATAAAGTTCCTGAACAGGACACCAATGGCTTATGCTCTAAGATCAAGAATTGACAAATGGGACCTCATAAAAATTCAAAGCTTCTGTAAGACAAAGGGCTGTTAATAGGACAAAATGGCAACCAACAGATTGGGAAAACATCTTTACAAATGCTACATCTGATAGAGGGCTAATATCCAAAATATACAAAGAACTCAAGAAACTAGACTCCTGACAATCAAGTAACACTATTAAAAATGGAGTAAGGCACTCAACAAATAATTTTCAACTGAGGAATATTGAATGGCCTAGAAGCACCTAAAGAAGTGTACAGTATCTTTAGTCATCAGGGAAATGCAAATCAAAACAACCCTGAGATTCCACCTCACACCAGTCAGAATGGCTAAGATCAAAAACTCAGGTGATAGTAGATGCTAGCGAAGATGTGGAGAAAGAGGAACACTCCTCCATTGTTGATGGGATTGAAAGCTGGTACAACACCTCTGGAAATCAGTCTGGCCGTTCTTCAGAAAATTGGACATAGATCCAGTTCCTGTAAATCCAGATACACCTCTCCTGGGCATATACCCAAAAAATTCTCCAATATATATCAAGGTCATATGCTCCACTATGTTCATAAGCAGCTTATTTATAATAGACAGAAGCTGGAAAGATACCAGATGTCCTTTATCAGATGAATGGATACAGAAAATGTCATACATTTACACACTGGATTACTACTCAGCTATTAAAAAACTGAATTCATGAAATTCTTAGGCAAATGGATGGAACTAGTAAGCATCATCCTGAGTGAGGTAATCCAATCACAAAAGAAGGCACATGGTATACACTCATTGGTAAGTGGACAGTAGCCTAAAATCTCACAACACATAAATCAGAGACTACATGAAGTACAACAAAAAGAAATACCAAGGTGTGGGTGCTTTTGTCTTTCTTAGAAGGTGTTACAAAATACTCATAGGAGCTAATGGCAGACAATGTATGTGGCAGAACCTGGAGCAGATACTCTCCAGAGACCTGGGGATCCATCTCAGGTGCAAACACTGTTGTAGATGTCGAGAAGTGTGTGCTGACAGGAGGCTGATATACCTGTCTCCTGAGAATCATTGTTAGAGCCTGACATATACAGAGGCAGATGCTTGCAGCTAACCATCAAACTGATAACATGTTCTCTAGTGTAGGAGTTAGAGACAAGACTAAAGGAGTTGAAGGGGCTTGTGGCCTCATAGAGAGAGCAAGAATACCAACCAACCATAGCTCCTAGGTTCTAAACAGCGAACTTGGGAACACACATGGAGGACTCTTGTCTCCATCTGTATATATAGAGGATGGACTTTTCTGGCATCAGTGGGAGAGGAGGGCTTTGGTCCCTTGAATGCTGATTGCCCCCAGGAAGGGGGAATTCAAGAGCCAGGAGGTAGGAGTGGGTTTATTGTTGGGGGCACAACCTCATAGAAATAGAAGGTGGGATGATGTATTATGGCCTTTTTTGGGGGGAATGGGGAAAGAGGGTGACATCTGAAATGTAGATAATAAAGTATCAAATAATCAAAAAATAAAAAAAAAAGCAAAACAAACTAACAAAACCCCCCAGAACTGTCTATTACACTCTAATATTTCAGATGTTTTGTCAGCAATTTAACCTTAACCATCTTACTGAGATTCCTTAGAAATATCAAGGACAAGAGACTGTTAAAGGGGCCATGGAACTTTAAAATAATAGATTCATAAAGTAAAAATGGGGGCAATACACACCCATATACCACAAATTTATATAAATCATGTTTTTATTTTATTTTATTTTTTAAATTTGGATGCCAGGGAACTTTCTGCTGAGTGTCTATGGCACCATACAACTAGGCATACTTATGCATAGGTGTAAGGGAAGAAGGCATGATCCCAATTGGGTATTAAATATGGGGAAGAGGGCATGCTTGTGTTTTTTCTGCAGTATGCTGAAGGTGCATGGTTGCTGCCAGAGTGACAGGTGAGACATGCTGGTGCCAGAACAAAGAATAATGACGATTTGAGAGCTTGCTGAGTGCCCTGGCAATGGTGGCACAGCAGCTGTATTTGACATATGTTCCTGAACAACCGTTGCTTACCTATACTCTTGATGCAACAAACTGCCTTGCCTCAAGTTCTTAGACATTGTAGAACAGAGAATCAAAAAGAGAAGTTATAATGACTCTTGTATTTTTCTTAAATGTGATCAGTTATTCGGACCAAATCAAGGACTAGTCTAGGAATCAATCCAATATTGGAAACAACAGTCTTCATTTGGAAGTCTGATTCTGGACATTTTCAGAGACATATTTGGAAGTTAGCTGTACTTCTCTATGATGTTATGTTAGCAAGAAAAGAGTTAAGGCTCTTTTAATTGTCAAGTTAAAATTACTTTTGTATTTTTTCTACAGTATTTAATGTAAGTTGCATTGATTGTATACCTTCTAAGGGTGTTAGGTTTTGAAATCCAACATGTTAGTAACGAGGATTATCAAACAGATTTTGTTTCCTTACCCTGAGTATCACATAACCTTGGCATTCTAAAGATAGGTTCCATGTACTGGAAGAAACCAGTCAGGCTTTAAATTGAAGCAAGAGGGTAGTGGGCTTGATTATTGCTGGTATAACAGCTTTAATTACATTAATTGCTATCATCACTGCTTCTGCAATTGCTTTAACACAAAACAGTTAAGACATTGATTTAAGACTTGGAAATATGTGAATATGTGAAAAATGTTATAACCTGACATACATTGATTTCTGCATTTAATAACATGATCTTTTCTGTCATCTGACTAACAGAGCCTTAATCTTCATGTACTTAAATGGATTTTAGACAGACCTGAATATGACTAAAATAATCCTAATCTGACTTTAAGATACAACTCTCCTTTCCTAAGATTATTCACTTAAAAACTTATATATACAACTTCCTTCTCTGTACCTCTTAGTTGCAGTTTTTAAAATCTCTGAAATTTTAAGTCTTTAGACTCTTTTTGAAGCATTTTGAGGCATCTCTCTCAGTTGTGACCATCAATTTTCCTATCTCCAATTTCTATGAGCATATGGGATGAACACTGGTAGATGTTTTACAGTAACTTGGAAACTCCCTCTGTCAGAAAGACAGAAGTATCTTTTTTTCTCTGTGTAGCTCTAACACACCCCCTGGGAGAATATTCAAATCCTTCTAGTGCTTTATTTCATTGATACTCAAATTCTGCTCTTTATATTGCAGTGTCTTTGTCTTATTGCAAATGACTTCACTGAGATTATTGTCATTTGTGTAATTTTTCATGGCAACATCGTTGCTCTAACATAATATAAGTAAGTTGATATATATATATAAAGCAATACGATCTCCCCCTAAATTTCTTCCAACCAACAAAAGCTCAAGGGAAGATGATTTTAATACAGAATTTTACAAGACTTTCTTTTCTTATTTTCTTTTTAATTGGTTATTTTGTTTACTTACATATCAAATGTTATCCCCCTTCCAGGTTTCCCCTCCAAAAACCTACTACCCCACACCCTCTCTCCCTGCTTCCATGAGGGTATACAGAAACTTTGCAATTTTATGAGGTCTCATTAGAGTATAAGCCATTGGTGTTCTTTTCAAAAGCGCTCATGTGTTCGAGGCACTTACCCACTTTCCATCTATTAAATTCAATGTATCTGATTTTATGTGGAGGTCCTTGATCCACTTGGACTTGACCTTTATACAAGGAGACAAGAATGGGTCAATGTTCATTCTTCTACATGCTAACCTCCAGTTGAACCAGCACCATTTGTTGAAAATGCTCTCTTTTTTCCACTGGATTGTTTTAGCTTCTTTGTCAAAGATCAAGTGACAGTAGGTGTGTGGGTTTATTTGCAGTTCTATTTCATTTATCTACATGTATGTCTATGTACCAATTTCATGTGGTTTTAATCGCTATGGCTCTGTAGTAGAGATTGAGTTCAGAATGGTGATTCTCCCAGAAGTTCTCTTAATGCTGAGACTTGTTTTCCCTATCATGGGTTTCTTGTTTTTTCCAAATGAATTTGAGAATTGCTCTTTCTATCTCTGTGAAGAATTGTGTTGGAATTTTGATGGGGATTGCATTGAATCTGTAGATTGCTTTTGGTAAGATGGCTATCTTTATTGCTAATCCTCTACCAGACTTTCAAAGAAGAGTTAATGCTAATACTCCCCAAATTGTTCCACACGGTAGAATCAGATTTAATATTGTTCAATATATTTTCTCAGCCCACAATTACCCTAATAACAATACTACATTAAGACACAAAAAAGGCAGTTAATTTGAGATCCATTTACCTTGCATACATCTTTCAAAAAATAGTCAATAAAATACTTGCAAACAGAATCTAATACCACAACAAAAATAACATCCATTATTATCAATAGAGGAGCAGGGATGGTTCATCATAATATCAAGTATAGGTGCAGGGTTGGTTCATCATACAAAAAAAAAGTAAGTGAAATCCATCAAATAAACTTTAGTAAAAATAGCAACAACAACAGCAACAACAATAACTACACCTATAAAAATAAAACCATAATCATTTCATTATTTGCTGTAAACAATCTTTTTGACAAAATTCAACATACCTTCATGAAAACAGTCCTGGAGAGATCAGGGATACAAGGGATATACCTCAACATTATACATGCAATTTAAATTATTTTGTAGCCATTATCAAATTAAGTGAAAAGATACATAAACTAATTCTACTAATTTTAGGAAAAATATAAGGCTGCCAACTCTCTCTATATCTATTTAATATAGAACCTGAAGTTTTAACTAGAGCAATAGTACAACTGAAGGAGATCAAAGGGATATAACCTGGAAAGGAAGGACTCAAAGTATCATTATTTAGAGATGACATAGTATAGATATTTGAATGAAAATATTAACCAGGGAACTCCTACAACTGGTAAAAACATTCAGAGAAATGGTTGGATACAAGAGTAACTCAAAAGTAAATCCGTCCTCCTCTTATACACAAATGGCTTGAGAAAGAAATCTAAAATAACAAAAACCAAACCAAACAAAAAAAACACACTTTATATTAGCCACAAATAATATAATATATCTTGCTGTAACTGTAACCCAGCAAGTGAATGGCCTATATGACAAGATATTCAAGTCATTGAAGAAATAAACTGAAGGAGATATCAGACAATTGAAAGATTTCACATGATCATAGACTGGTAGGATTAAATAGTAAAAATAGGCATCCTACCAAAAACATTCTATATATTCAATGCAATTCCCTTCAAAATTACAACACAGTTATTTACAGACTTTGAAAGGAAAATTATTCAACTTTATATGAATGAAAAATATCAGCAGCAGCAAAAAAATAGGATACCTAAAACAATTTTATACAATAAACAAATTACTTCAGGTATTACTATCTCTGATTTCAAGCTATAGTAATAAATACCACACGGTATGGGCATGAAAAGAGACATATTGATCAATGGAATCAAATTTAAAACTTAGACATCAATTCAGAAGCCTATGGACACCTCATTTTTGATAAATAAGCAGAAAAGATACACTGGAAAATGTTTAGCATCTTTAACAAATGGTGCTAAACAATCTAGATTTATTATTTATTTATTATTTTTATTTATTTACATCCCAAATATTGCCCCCTCCTGGTTTCTTCCTTGCAGAGTTCACCTCTGAGTGAGTGCCTATCCAGCCCTGTGTTCCCCCACCATGGAGCATGAAGTCACTAAAAGATTAGAAACATCCTTTCCCACTGAGGTCAGACATGGCTTCCCTCTGCTATATATGTGTCAGAGGGCTCAGACCAGCATTTTCCTACTCTTTGGTTGGTTCCTCAGTTTTCAGGGAACAACTAGGAGTCCAGGATATTTGTTGCTGTTGATCTTCCTGCGGGGTTGTCATTCCCATCACATCCTTCAGTCCTTCCTCTAACTCTTCCATAGGGGGCCCCAAACACTGTCCAATGCTTGGCTGTGAATATCTGCATCTGTCTCATAGAGGACAGCCATGCTAGATTCCTGTCTGAAGGCATAAATTATCTTTAATAATTGTATTAGGTATTGGTGACCATGCATCAGATAGATCCCTAGTTTGACCAATTACTGGTAGGACATTCCTTCACACTCTCTTTCATTTTTATCCTTCCACTTCTTTCAGACAGGAATAATTATTTTGGTTAAAAGTTTTGTAGGTGGGTTGGTGTCCCCATCCCTGCACTGGCAGTCCTGTCTGACTATTGGAGATAGTCTCTTCAGGTTCCATATCCCCACTTTTGGATATTTTGGCTAAAGTCACTCACATTGAGTTAGTTCTATGAGCCTCTTACATCCCAGGTATGTAGGTTTTTCTAGAAGTTCTTCCCATTCCCCACTCCTGGCAGATGCATATTCCCATTCATTCTTCTGACCCTCTGCTAATTTCTCCTGTCTCCTACATACCTGATCCTGCCCTCCAGATCCATTTGCCCTCCTGTAACTTTCTGAGGTCTATTCCTCCCTCTTCCTCCCATGATTATTTTTTCTACCTTCTAAATGGGACTTAAGCATCCTCATTTGGGATATTTTGTTCAGCTTCTTTTGGTCTATGGGATATATCATGGGCATTCTGTACTTTTTGGCTAATATCCCTTTTATGTAAGCACATACCATGCATGTCCTTTTAGGTTGGGGTTACCTCACTTGGTCTGATGTTTTCTAGTTCCATCCATTTCCCTGCAAAACTCATGATTTCCTCATTTTTAATAGCTAGAAAATTTTCCACTGTATAAATGAAACTCATTTTTCTCTATCAATTCTTCCACTGAGGGACAACTGGTTGTTTACAACTTCTGACTATTACAAATAAAGCTGCTATGAACATAGTGTGTCCTTGTGGTATGTTCAACCATCATTTGGGTATTTGCCTAGGAGTGGTACAATCTAGATTTCTACATGTCGAAGAATGAAGATAGATCCGTATTTATTACTTGGTAGAAAAACAAACTCCATGTGGATAAAAGACTTGAGCATACATCTGGAAACACTGAACTCGAAAGAAGGAAAACTGGGGAAGAGTCATGAACATATTGGCCCAGGAGCAGACTTTCTGGAAAAAAAAAAAAAAAAACACTAATAACACAGGCACTAAGTTCAATCGTTAAAAAAAATGGGACCTCATGAAACAGAATTGCTTCTGTAAGGCCAAGGACATCATCCATGAGACATAGAAAAATCTATGAAATGGAAAAAGACTTTTTAACTCCTCATTCTATAGAAAACTAATATCTAAAATATATGAAACTCAAGAAACTAGATATTAAAAAAAATGCAATTTAAAAATGGGGTATAGATCTAAACAGAAAATTCTTAACAGTGGAATCTCAATTGGCTGAGAAACAGTTAAAAGAAGTGGCCAACATCTGTAGCCTTGAGTAAAATGCTAATCAGATACTTTGTGATTCTTTCTTATACCTGTTAGATTGACAAAAATCAGTAACACAAGAAATAGTTCATGCTAACAAGGATGTAAGAAAAGAAAAACACTCCTTCCTTGATGGTGGGTGTGAAAATTTGTACAATCAGAATGGAAATCAATAAGGTAGTTCCTTATAAAATTGGGAATCTATCTACTTCAGTCATTAGAGTAAACTTCCCACCCACAAAACCTTGTAACTAGAGTCAGCCCTTTCTGCAAGGTGTGCTGGGAAAATGGTGATGCAAAACATGTTGAAGTGGCCAAACAATGGTGAGTTTAACTTGAACTCTACCCAATTACATTTCCTATATTCCCTGAGTGGCTACAAATAGGAGACTTGGCAGGCCAGAGACCTACAATAGAAAAATGACTGGCAAATGAATGAAAGAAAGAATGGATGAATGAGTGTGTAAATGAATGAAATAAATGATTATGATATTCAGCTATACTTAAAGATGCCTTGTCCATTGGCTATTAGAGAGGCTACCTCTAGCAGCAGATGAGAACAGATGCTGAGACCCATACCCAGGCATTATAAAGATAATCTAAATTGGAGGTCTCCATCAGCTCCCTTCCCTTGGAGACCTGGGAATTCTGTGGAAACAGGGGAGAAAAGACTACTGGAGTCAATAGTAATGGGGAATACTAGGAGAATATAGCCTACGGAATCAATTAATTAGGGCTCACATAGGCACACAGAGGCTGATAAGGCAAGTAAGGGACCTCCATTGGTATGCACCAGGTCCCATGCATATATGTTATATCTGCTAGATTGGTGTATTTTTTTCTACTCCTAACAGTGGGAACAACTGTATCTGTGACTCTGTTGCCTGTTCTCCATACTCTTTTAACCTTTTAAGTTGCCTTGGCCAGCCTCAATAGGAGGACATTTGTCTGTTTCATATGGCATCTTCTTTTTTATATCTAGTTTTCTTCTCTTGGAGATCTGCTCTTTTCTGAACAGGAAATGGATAATGAATAGTAAGTGGATCCTGGAGAGAACAGACTGACATGATTGAGAGGGGGGTGATGGTAGGAATGGATGAAGGGGAAACTGTGATAAGAATTTCTTTTTCTGAAAGAAGAATCTATTTTTAAAAAAACTACTTAAAATAGAGGATAAATTTTCTTGAGAAAAATAAAATGAGATAATCTCAGAAAACACAAATCAAACAACTACCTCACCATGTAAACCACAGACTAGACTGTCTTTTACAAAACTTAAATGATGACATCTATGGCTTCAGAATTGCAAGAGAGTTTCTTACTCTTTATTGGAAAAGCAGAACAAGATGGTTCACTATTTTCATTCCAATGATAATCTTAAACTAGACTAGCAAGACCAAAGATGTTATTGATATATAGTTAAATCTAAAAGTAAACCAAGCAAGAAGAACATATTCATGTAACATTGTGCCATGCACATCAAGAGAAAAGTAGTTTTAAAATAAGTAACTTTAGGAGAACACGCATTATTGCATATTGTAACAATCTCTCATCTCTTTGCTCTGATCAAATACAGAGAAACACTTTGAAGGAGTATGCATTTATTTCATTTCAGACAACACACTCTGACTAATCATCATGAGGAAAACTTTAAGTTTACCATGTGATCCAGTAGTGGTGTTACAGGAGGCAGATGCTGGTAACACGTATTAAACATGAAAGAAAAATATAGAAGATAAGTTAGGTAAACCATATAAACCTTCATTGTGAATCTGTAAAGCCCTAGGGTTATCAATTTAATCCTGTATCTTTAAGGTTTCAGAGCCCCCTTAAACACCATCCAGCTGAGGAAACAATGGCTAAATACATGAGTTTTCAAGTACCATTAGAGACTGAATAATGTAAAGATAATGGAGAGCCTCCTAAAAAGTAAATAATTGCAATTACCATGAGGAAAGGTTAAAAAAACTCAAAAAGTCATAAAGTGAGTGATTATGTGCTGTGTATTGTAAAAAAATTAAGAAAACATATTGTATCTCATGATAGTCTAATGAAAGTTGGAAAATTCATTAGTAAAGAGATTTTATAAAGGTTTAGAAAATATTGAAATTGTCTCACCTAAGAATGGTTAAATATTCATACAAGTTCTAAGCTTGATTTTCAGTTTGTTTTCTTTTTGTTTTTTCATTTTGACCTGAAAAACAAAACACAGTAAGAGAGACTGTACCTTGTAACTAGCAAGGCACATAGGAATGAGTGGACAAGGGGATTTGTTCAACTCTGGGAATACTTTTGAAAAGACTCCCATTTTTCATAGATGTGAATTTAAATAAGGTAAAACAAAAATGGCTATCTGTTTATATAGCATAGACTTCATTTTATTTACCAGAAATATATGTAAGAATTAAAAGTAATTAACTGTAATGCATGAAACTGGTTTAAAACGTTTGCATGATTTCTATATTCCATATCCACGAATAATATAAAATTTCAAAATGCCAGGACATTTTTATATCTGTTAAAACAACTAAATTGTAAAGCTAAAGCACAATTGCTATAATAAATTAGCTAGTGTGTATGGGTTTGTAAAAAAGTCAAATGACAAGGAATCTCTGATGACAATTGGAAGTGGAGCTATTACAGTATGATTTAGACATTCTATTACTATGATCATATTTAAATACAAAATAGAAACATAAACATACAGTATCCTTTTCAGTATTACAATAAAACATCATGAACCAAACTCCAATAAATCTGACAAACTTGGAATTTCAGATTCTAAAAAGAGTAACCACACAAGACGAAATATTTTCCCCACCCTAAGTAGAAGATAAACTCTACGTTCACTCACTGAAATATTGCCTTTGATTGAGGAAATTAAACTAACAGTGATTTGCTCTGATGGACATGCCAGGCAAGATGTTTTTCAGGGACCACCATTAGTTGCCTGTAGACATTTAACTACAATTAATGCTAAGCATGCTCTTAGATGAGAGGTAGAATGTAGAGTCCACAAGGAGCCCTACCCTACAAAAGAGCTCAATGGGTTTACTATTTCATTTCAAGCAGATATCTGGGGAATATAGGTTCACAGAGACTGATAAAGCAAGTAAGGGGACTGCATTGGTCTGTACCAAGTACTATGCATATATGTTATGGATGTTAGATTGGTGTTGTTTTATACTTCTAACAGTGAAAACAACTGTATCTGTGACTCTTTTGCCTGTTCTGCATACTCTTTACTCCTGTTGAGTTGATTTGGCCAGCCTCAATAGGAGGACATTTTTGGTCATACTGCATCTTTTTATATATTTGCTTGTCTTCTCTTGGAAATCTGCTCTTTTCTGAACAGGAAATGGAGAGTGATAGTAAGTGGATATGGGATAGAATGGATGTGGTGTCATATGGGATGGATGGAAGGAATGGATGGAGGGGAAACTGTGATAAGGATTTCTTTTCTGAGAGAAGAATGTATTTTAAACACCTACGTAAAAAAAGAGGTTTAAAACTTCTTGTCAAAATAAAAGGAGATAATCTCAGAAAACACAAATCAAACAATTACTTCACCATGTAAACCAGAAACTAGGCTGTCTTTTTACAAAACTTACATGGTGGTATCTATGGCATCAAATTGTAAGGGAGTTTCTTACACCTTATTTGAAAAGGGAACAAGATGGTTTACTATTTTCACTACAAGGATAACTCCCGATTAGACTAGCAAGACCACTATAAGTTATTGATATATAGTTAAATCTAAAAGTAAACCAAGCATGAACACATTTAGGTATTATTTTGCCATGCATATCATGAGAAAAGTAGTTTTTAAAATAACTTTAAGAAAAAACATATTATTGCATATTGTAATAATCTCTCATGTTTTGTTCTGACCAACTACAGAGAAACATTTTGAGGGAATATGCATTTATTTCATTTCAGCTGTCTCACCTTGTGGATAATCATCATGAGGAAAATATTATGGTCACCGTGTGGTCCAGTAGTGGTGTTAAAGGAGGCATATGCTGATTACATGTTGCGAACTATGAAGGAAAAATGTAGAAAATAAGTTAGGTAGGCATATAACCTTCATTGTGGATCTCTAAAGTCCTATGGTTATCAATTTAATCCTGCCTCTTTAATGTTTCACAGCCACCTCCAAAACATCATCCAACTGAGGTAACAGTGGATGATTTTTCAAGCTCCATAATATACTTAATAATATCTAGATAATGGAGAGCTTACTGAAATGTAGATAATTACAATTACCATGAAGAACATATAAAATAATTCATAAAGACGTAGAGTATATTGTTATGCTGCCAGATATTGGAATAAAATATATTGAAGAAAATATATATCATCATAGTCTAATGAAAGCTGGAAAAGTCATTAGTAAAGCAATTTTATAAAGGTTTAGAAAATATTGAAAACACCTCACCTAAGAATGGTTAAATAATCATACAAGGTCTAAGCTGGCTTTTTAGTTTTTTCGTTTTGCCTTTTGACCTGAAAAACAAAAGACAATGAGAGAGACTGCAACCTTGTTACTAGCAAGACACTTAGGAATGGACAGGGGATGTGTTTAATTCATAGATATGAATTTACATAAGGTTAAAACAAAAAGGCAATCTGTTTCTACAGCATAGACTTTATTTTATTTAAAAGAAAAATATTTAGAATTGAAAGTAATTAACTATAATGCATGAAACTGGTTTAAACATGTATGTGATTTCTATATTCCTTATCCATGAACAATACAAAAATTCAAAATGCCAGGACATTTTATTTCTGTTAAAACAGCTAACTTGTAAAGCTCAAGCACATTTGCAATAATAAATATTAGTAATTTGTATGGTTTTGTAAAAGAAAACAAACAAGGAACAATCACTGATGACAATTTTAAGTGGTGCTGTTATTGAGGAAAACGACATGGGTTCCTCAAAAACCAAAACAGAAATTATCATATGATTCATACTTTTAATGTCTATGACCATGCTAAAATAACAAAATAGAGATATAAACATAGAGTATCATTTTCAATATTACAATAAAAAAAAATCATGAACAAAACTGTTTTAAAAGTTGAGAACTTGTAACATCAGATTCCAAAGGGGTAATCTTACAAGAGGGAACATTTTCCCCACTCTAAGCAGAAGACATACACTACCCCAACTGATTGAAATATTGCCTTTGATTGAGGAAATTAAACTAGCATTGATTTTCTCTGAAGGCCATGTCAGGCAAGACATTATTGATTCTCTTCACAGACTACCAATAGTTGCTCCTAAACATTTAACCAGAATTAATACTAAAAAGAGCTGTCCAAGTTTCCCTGAGAAAGAATCTTGCTAAAATACCGAATGGTTTTACTCTTAGCCTTTCTAAAGCCCTTTCCCCATAGGGACCTACAGACTTTTATAATGGTGATTAAAATACTAGGAAAAAGGAAGCAATCAGACTTGTTGGGGTTCATTAGATACTGGTTCTGAATTAACACTTCTTTGTTCTGGAAGGACCCAAGAAACTTTGTGGATACTGGTTCTGAATTGATGGCACTTCTGGAAGAACTCAAAGAGCCTTCTGACCCTCCAGTTAAAATACTGACTTATTGAGGTCAGGTAACTAATGAAGGTTTGTCTGAAGTAAGATTTCCACTAAGTCCAGTATGCCCCTAATTCATTCTGTGGTTATTTCCCCAGTCCAAGAACCTCTAGTTGTAGTATATAAACTTAGAAGTTGGCAGAATTCTCACATTTGTTCCCTGACCTATGGAGTCAGGTTATCATGGTTGGAAAAGCTAAATGGAAACCTTTAGAGATGAGTCTGCCAAAGAAATTAGAGTATCATAAACAGACTCACAGTCCTGGAGTAATTGCACAAATTAGTGCAAAAAGGCAGAGGCAGTTGTTCCCAATATATCTCCCTTTAGCACTCATATCTGACTATTGCAGAAGGCAGATTGATTGTGGAGATTGACAGTTACCTATCAAAAACTCAATCAAGTAGTGACTTAATCTGCATCTCCACATATATGGGTATGCAGCTATTGATGCAGAAATGATTTTTTCTCAGTACCTGTCCATTAGGACCACCAGAAGCAATTTCCTTTCATTTGGCAAGGTCAGAAGCTTCCCTTATATTTACCTTAAGAATATATTAATTGTCCAGCTCTGTGTCCTCTTAGTTTGAAGTTTTCTTGGTTATCTGTCTCTTCCTTAAAACATCATATTGATTTACTATACTGACAGACAGCAATATGCTTATTGGATCAAATAAGCAGTAGGTAGCAACCACTTTGGATTTGTTGGTAACACATATGTGCATAGAAGATGAGAAATAAATTGAACCAAAATTCATGGACATTATACCACAGGAAAATTATTGAGAGTTTAGTAGTGTGTGGCATAAGATATATTCTTTTACAGGTGAAGGATAAGTTATTCAACCTGACTCCTCCAACCACCAAGGAAGAAACATAATTTTACTTGGCCTATTTGAATACTTGAGACAGTGTATTCCTCACATGGAGTTGTCACTTATATTCCAAGTGACCTGGAAAGTTTCTTTAGCTTTGAGAGGGACCTAGAACAGCAGAAGGTTCTTAAACATGTCTAGGCTGCTGTGCAGGTGCTTTCCTACCTGAACGATATGATTTAGCAGACCTGAGGTATTTAGGTTGTCAGTGAGAGATGAGGAAGTTGATTGAATACTTTGCCCAGCTCCTGTAAGTAAATTATATAATATACCTTTTCAATTTTGTAACAAAGCTCTACCATAATTTTAAACATCTATTTTCCATTTAAGAAATAGTCTTTGGCCTACTATTGAGCCTTAGTGTATACTGAATGTTTGGCAATAAACTCCTAATTTACCATTTATTCTGAGCTGCCTATCATGATCTAGATGTTATCTTACATAAAAGTCATAAAATAAGACAAACAAAAAAGCAATCTATTATCAAAAGTAAGTAACAAATTTGCAATTAGATCTAAGCAAGTCCATAAGGACAAAGTAAGTTATAGGAAGAAGTTGCCTAAATCTTTATGCTTTTTACTCCTTTTGCGATGATGTCTTCTACCAAGCATGTATATATAAACTCATGATATATGTAATATGATCAATTTACTGAGGAAGAGAATATTAGGGCTTGGTTTACTGGTGTTCTACATGTTGGAACGTGCAGAAGTTGGAAGCTGCAGTATTATAACTCCTTTCTGGGACAGCCCTAAGGGATTCCAATTAATAGGAATCTTCATAGTGGGCAGTACTTAAGACCCAATCATGAGTCCATGTAATACCAGCCATTTAGTAATTGTTAAAGATACAAAAAGCATATTTTAAAATAAAGAGAACATCTGTAACAAATGATGCTGGAAAACATATGTACATATGCATAACAATTAAATTAACATACATTTACCATCTTTCACAAAATCTAACTTAAAACATATGAAAGACCAAAATGTGAAACCTGAAACACTGAAACAAGTAAAAGAAAACATACAAGTACTCTTCTTATATGGGTATAGAAAAGGGCTTTCTGAGTTGGACTCTATTTGAAAAAGAATTGAAGCCAACAATTAAAAATGGCTATCATAAAATTCAAAAGCTTCTGAACAGCTAAAAAACAATTATTTAGATGAAAAGGAATCAAACAGAAAGAATATATGTCAGCTATAAATCTGTGAGAGAATATCTAAAATACATAAAGAATTCAAAAAAATAAGAAAAATGAAACTCACAACTAAACAAACAAATAGGATGTTTTCATCAAAGCTTCCCTCAGGGTCCAGAAGCTTTGAAGAAGAGGAGGTAGAAAGGTTGTAAGAGCCAAAGGTGATGAATGACTCCAAGGAAATTGTGTGTGCTAGACAAAACTGGTTTGTTGCATATATGAACTCAAAAACTGTGGCAGTACACACAGACCCAATGGAAGTTCATGCCAGATGGTGTCACAGCACTAAGAGGGGGACTTACCCAACCTCTCCCATTCCAAATGACAAATTTATCTCCAATTCATACCCACTTGATAAAGAAGACTTCTTCAACACAGATTCTTTTTTGTTTGTTTGCTTTTAGTTTTTCAAGACAGGGTTTCTCTGTGTAGCCCTGGCTGTACTGGAACTCACTCTGTAGACCAGGCTGTCCTCGTACTCAGAAATCAGCCTGCCTCTGGCTCCCAAGTGCTGGGATTAAAGGCATGTGCCACCACAGCCTGGCAACACAGTTTCAAATAAGAAATCAAAACAGATTTAAGAATTCCTTTTATACTACTCAGAGTGGCAAAGACCAACAAAGGAGCTGAATACAAAAAATGGAGGGAGTGTGGGCAAAAGGGGGCAGTCACTGACCATTAGTGGAATGGCAAACTGGTGCAACAACAATGGATATCAGTGTAGAGAATTTAAAAAAAGCTAAAAGTAAATCTACCCTATGCCTCAGTTGCACTACACACTGGAATATAATCAAAGCACTAAATATCCTACTTCACAGACAATTAATCAGCTATATTCATGGCTGTTTTAATTATAAAAGCTAGGAAATAGCAAAAACAAAATGTCCTTCAACCAATGAATGTATAATGAAAATGATACATATATATAAAAAAATACTATTTAGCAGTAAAGAAAAGTGAAATCACATTAAAAAATTATCAGAAGATATAGAGAAGAACACACTCAAATATTTTTTCCTATATCTGGTAATATTTTATTGGTGTACAAACATTGTCAATTTTGAATAAAGTTCCATGAGCTGCACTGAAGTAGTTATATTCTTATCATCATCATATCATCACGCTCATCAAAGAAAATATCTACCAGAATGACACTTCATTTCAATTCTTAACATCCATGCCTCAAGCACAAGTGCACTCAAGAAGCAGTGGAACAACTGAAATTACATATTGACATTCACTTTGATATGACAATGGGACACTTCAATATACTACTCTCACCAGTAGACAAGTGAGTGAGACATAATCTAATCAGAGAAATGCTAGAGTTAACAAACATAAACAAAATGATTCGGTGGAGTGCTTGAGGTCTTATGTATAGTAATAAGACATTGAAGGAGATCAAGGCAATATAAATTAGAAAGAAAAATGAAAATATATTATATGTAGATGATATGATAGTATACATAAATGGTCCTAAAAATTCCACCTTGTAATTTCTATAGCTAAAAAAAAACACTTTCAGCAAAATAGCTAACACAAAATGAATTCACAAAAATCACTAGTCCTCCTATATACAAATGACAAAGAGAGAAAAAAATCAGGTAAACAACTTTCATTGTAACCTAAAGTAATATGAAATATCTTGCAGTAAATCTAACAAGGTAAGTGGACATCTTGTATGATAAAAACTTCTAGTCTTTGAAGAAAGAAATTAAAGAAGATATCAGAAGATGGAAAACTCCAATGCTCATTGGTTGACAGGATTAACTTAGTAAAAATGTCTACCCTAGTAAAAGCAAGCTACAACAGATTCAATCCAATCCCCGTCAAACATACAAGACTATCCCTCACAGATCTTGAAGAACACTTTTAACTGGACACACAAAATATCTATATAACTAAAACACAACTTGAGTAATAAAAGAAATTCTGATTGTATATGCATCACCTATTACAAATCATACTACAAAGCTATAATAATCAGATTAGCTTGGCATTGGAAAAACATACAGACTGACCAATAGAATGGAATTGATGATCCACAGACTAATACACATACACACGATCACCTGAACTTTGAATTAAAAGCCAGAAATATACACTGTAAAATGATAGTATCCTCAACATATCATGCTGTTCAGAATGGATGTTTGCATGTAGAAGAACATAGATAGATCCATAATTATCACCCTGTATAAAACTCAAGTCCAAGTGGACCAATGCCAGATTCACTGAATCTGATAAAAGAGAAAATGGAAATACTGTTGAACTCATTGGCACAGGAGAAGGATTACTGATTCCATCAAATCCCTTCCCTTAAATCTCATGATATCTGTGGAATAGGAGGTAGAAAGAGTTCAAGAGCCAAAAGAATAGAGGATGACAACAGAACATGGGCTTTTAAATCAACTGAGCAAGGCTGATATGAACTTACAGAGAATGAATTAGCTAGCACAGGGCCAGTATATTCAGTTTTGTACCAGGTCCTTTTTGTATATATTATAGCTTGCAGTTTAGAATTTTTATGGGATCCCTGAACAAGTGGCTGTCTGATTATTGTGTGTTCTATTGGGGCTCTTTTTCATCTGTTGATTTGCCTTATCCAACGTCTATATGATGGACAATATGATTGTGTGTGTATATGTGTCTGTGTGTGTGTGTGTGGTGTGTGTGTGTGTGTGTGTGTGTGTGTGTGTATGTGTGTGTGTGTGTATGTGTGTGTGTGGTTTTAATTTATCTTATATTTTATTTTGTTATTTTGTTGTTGTCCGTTAGAAATCTGTTCTTTTGAAATGAGAGACAGAAAGGTAATGTATCTAAATGTGATGGGATAAAGAGAAGACCCCGAAGAAGTGGGAGCAACAATTAGGATGTAGTAGTGTATGAGTAATTATTCTATTTTCCATAAAAGGAAAAAAAGACCTGAAACTTACAAAAATAAAACTTGAGAAATCTTTAAGCTTTCAACTTAGATCAATGTTTAAAAGTTTAATCTGTAACATGTGGGTATCAACAGGTAAGTAAATTAAATGACAAAATATACTTTATTATAATGGTACAGAGGATCTACTTCCACCCATAATTTAATGGTGGGAAAACATTCAATACAAGTATATTTTCAAAAATTCTGTGGTAACATTGGCCATACATAGATTCAAGTCAGACATTCTTCCTTGATACAGGTTATAAAGATTATAGCCATAGAATCGGATTCTAGAAGCATATATATGTTTCTTGGTGGGTGCAGAATAAAGAAAGGCCTCTGAGGTTACAAATTTTCTAGTATATCCCCTATCTACTTCCAAAGAAATGGAGCCCTTTAACTGGTGAAGCTGTTTCTGCCTAAGGCTGTATAAATGATACAGTGCTATCACTGGGTGTATAAAGATATATCAAGCTGGTTCCAAATTTCTTTGATATCTTTCTTAAGGTAACCCCAAAGCCAGATAAAGGGAAACTTTATTACCTGTGGAATTACCTGAGGTTGTTGCTAATACTGTATGTGCAGGGTAATCTTCTCCTCTCAGAGGCTGAGAAAGAATGGCCTCAAGCTCAGTGGCCCCATCAGTTACATAATCATAGTTCACTAGATTACTATCATGTTCAAACTCAGTTGTTTTAGCTCGTTTGTTACTGGGACCTGCTTGTTCACTGCTGTATGTGGATGCAGTACTGCAGCAGGTAAACTGTCATTATTACTTTCCAGTCTACTAGTAGTGTTAGGCTGTTGCTCTTCTCCATGATGGACACTGTTTGTGGTTGTTATCTCCTGTTCTCTTTCGTTGGTAAGACTAGAGGCTCGATTGGTTTTGTATTTTCTTTTGCCTAATGGTTTCTGTCTAGAGGAATCCTTTTCATTATAACCTGGAAACATTTTGCCAATGAGTTCATCTAATTGAGGATCTGGATCTAGTGACCATTTCGAAATTAGTTTTCTTCTACAGACAGGACATTCCTTGTTTCCTAACCTAAGTGCTGTGATGATACAGTCCTTACAAAACCGGTGGAGACAGGAATTTGTAATCCTTGTGCTCCTGAGTATATCTAAGCAAATTGGGCACTTGAAGTTGTTATATTCATCACTATGTAAATTCAGAATTTCCAAGTCATTTGTAGTTGTGTTCTGTGATGTTCCAGGTAAGTCCTGTGAATTCTGTTCTGATGTTGCTCTTTCTGGTTGTTTATCCTTTGTTTGAACTGTCTGTGACATGATGGATTCTGATGGAGCCTGAGGCTCCTCTGGTCTCAGATTGGGCTGCACTAGGGATTTTGCATTGTTATCCTCTAGATTCTCTGTTCACCAGTGATCATCAGCTTATTCAGATATACTGGAATATTTTGTGCATGTGAAAACCTATAAAGATAAAAAATAAAGAAAATGTTAATTGGACAAGGCAAGCAATCAGTTTTATAGTCTGACAAAATCCGTCTCAAATGATATAGATTTTAGACTGGAGAAATTACTCAGCAGTTACCAGCACTGGATGCAATTCCAGAGATCTGGAGTTCAATTCCCAGTAGTTCATCTGTAATGGAATTTGATGCCCTCCTCTATATGTAGATAGAGAACTCATTCATAAAGCAATTTTCTTAAATAGGATTGTAAAACTAGATTTATCTCTACAAATTATATTTTGAAGAAATACATTAATTAAGAAATAGAAAAAATTGAAAAGGAAATGATAACAGGACTAAATAAATTTAAAAGTAACTTTTAACACCAACTACAAAAGCAAGGAAATTAAAACATACTGAGTCAGAATGGGAAAATCTCACCCCTAGACAAAGATATACAAGAAAGTTTTGATTACAGAGAGAAAGAGAGAGAGAGAGACAGAGAGAGAGAATACTAGTGTCTCCCAGGGATGAGCTCTCTAATAGGTTATCCAATACATAGTGGTCAGGTCTGAAGCCATATACATACAAGAAACACAAAAAGGACTCACCAGATATGTTTTTATATTTATGGATACACCTTACATATAAACTTGCTTGTCAAGGGATGAAATGGAATTATCAGAAGTGATGAGAGGTAGAGAAAGAACTTATATGAAGTGAATATGGTCGGAGTATGTTATATACTTGAAAGGCTACAGGAAACAATATATTTGTGTGTGTGTGTGTGTGTGTGTGTGTGTGTGTAAAACAGTAAACAAAAATATACCACCAACTGAAGAGAGAATAAGCTATTATAAGTAGTATTAAAGGGAGAAGATGGAAGAAGGAAAATGAATAATTATATTTTAGTTTAAATTTTAATAAAAAATATAAAATAATAAAATTGTATACACTACAATGGCAAATATATACATGTTTGAAATCTCTCTTTGTGAAAGTATGCTACTCCTTTCCTCTCATTTCAGGTTCTTATATGTTTAAAGCATACACAAACTCATTGGTACATCAGTAAGACAAAATTCTCTGTTTGCTTTTCAAGAAATGAAATGGAATTAGCAGGAGTGATGAGAGGTAGAGGGAGAATTGATTTGGAGTGGGTATGGTCAGAGTATGTTATGTACTTGAAAGGCTTCATGTATGTACATACAATTCAGGTGAATAAAAAATAAACCTAAAGATTACCTGGGAAAAGCCAGCAAGCCCTACATGATATTGTTTGCTCGGCTTGAGAATATAACATTCTACCTATATTGAGTGGATGGATCTTTGCAGTTGCTTTCAGACCATACAAAATAGGAAGACACTGTGAAGTGTACTCCCATTAGCCACTCATCATTTAGTAGAAAACCAATCACATATAAGGTAGGCTGTGGCTCAGAGAAACATGGCTAGCCTAACAGGCATAATTCCATAAATTTAATCCTTAGTGTCATTTACACACAGAAACATTGTTATGTTGTAGGTCATGTAATGTCATAACATAGTACATTTGTTCATTGAAAATACTTGAGAAACATTTGTTAATGAACTACCATTCACAAAAAAAAATATGTGTGAGAGGAGGGCATTGGGTTATTAGAAGAGTGATTTACATAACTACAAAAGTAATATGCAAAACATTGGACATTTTCTATTCTGAAAACCCTTTCTTCAAGTGGATTATCATTATGAATGTCTTCCAAGTAAAGATAAAGATATATTATTTAACTTTGTGAAAAATTTCCATGACTGAGCCAGTCTTTAAAAGGAGATCAACATGTTTCAAAATATTTTGAGAAAACCAGTGGAAAAAGAAAATGTCTAAAAAGATGTTTCTTATGTATTTAACATTACATTTTCTCTTAGTCTGGTTCATGGTATCAGCACAAATTTTCTGAAAAGGACAAATTTACGTTTTTAGGCATCACAACAACCTGAGATGACAACTTAATGGAATTGATACATTTGCCATGAAATGATCTGCAAAGCTGAAAACAACAACAACAAAATAAATAAATAAATAAATAAATAAATAAATAAATAAATATCCCATTATTTTAATCCAAAAATGACTTTCCATTTAAATGCAGTGTTCTCATGAAACAACTGCCATACCTTAAAATCACAGTCATTAGAAGACAGCTTATTTGTACAGCTTTCAGTCAATGAAAAAACTGATCTTTCAAGTGACTTTACATTTGTATACTAAGAGAGTAATACATCTAGAAAAAATAAAGGATTGACTTTAATCTGCTAAAAACCATCATTTAAGGGATGTTGGTTACAAGTTAGCTTCAGTCTTGGTGGAGGAGTAAAAAGGAATAGAGATTAGATTAAGGGATTTCTTTCTCTCTTTCTTTTTCTTTCCTCTATCCTTCTTTCTCTCCAATCTAATGTTAGGGGAAAAGATGGGAGAAGGAATAAAAAGGAAAATTGGATTGAAAGGATAAATGGGTAAACTATTGAATCTACTTTTAGACTAAATAGCATTATCAAGCCAAATTTTCTACATTTGGTATGGATATTGTACACAAATTTAAGGTTAGTTTGCTACAATATAGTTTATATATGTTTTAACTCTAGTTTAGGTATTGTACATGCACAACTCATTAGAAAATATCATGCTGACTTCCAGTCCTTGAAAGCTGCTGTCACAAACTTTTTAGGATAATTAAGAAAGACAAGTTGGCAGTCAATCAATTAAACTTGTAGTCATATTAGGTATGAGTTTAGTTAATTAGAGAAATAAGCTTTATTTAGTATCCTGTAGATGGATTCAAAGTTAAGCCAATAGTAAATAGCTAGAAACAAGCAATGATTGCCTATAGACTTAATACAGATAGATGCTTGTCAAAAGCTTCAGAGAGCTACAAAATATGACATTTGAAGATGTTTTATTGACATAAGGCTTTTCATGACAATGATACATGAATGTTCCTGTCAGCACACTAACACTACTTCAAAGACTATGGGCATTGAAGAACCTCCATAAGGAGTTTGCTTCAAAAATGACAAAGCTAGCCACTGGGCAAAAATATGCTGTTGCTTCAATTGCTGACAGAATACTGTCCAACCTATAGACAGGAAAGACACAAAGGAATTTGACTGCCAAGCTTTGGTAAGACATGGTAAGTAATTTCGTCAATATTCTGGGCTCACAGAAATGTTTGTCAGATATTCTGGCCTAGAAGGCCAAAGATGATTCTCAAAAAACACATAGAAACCATGACAGTTAGTAAATACTGTCATTCCTGTAGTTTTGGAAGCTGCTTGCTCTGCACTTCCTGCTTACTCAGCTAATATATCTCAGATCTCTGACGAGGTTAAAGACTGGATAGTTATCATCTCACAACTAAGCTTTAGTTGTTTAGGATTTAAGAAAATAATTTAAAGCCTAAGAATATATTTTAGGTTGATAAATTCTAATTATGATAGTTGAAAAGTGAATTCAGTAGGGAACTTTGCATTCAAAAAGATAGGATAGATAATAGTGTACTCTCTCCAAAGTTGCCAAATACATATGGACTAGACATTTTGAATATAATTCTTAACTGATAGTTTTCATAATTTTTCTTATTGTATATATTTTATTGATGTTATGAAAGAGACTTTTATTGGAACAAAAGGAGAAGATGCTGAAGTGATATTTCTTTACATTATGGTGAAGATTTATCTCTGTCCTTCCTTGCCTATGTAAGCCACCTACTGATTTGGTAATAATAAGCCTATGACTTATAGGAAAGGTCTGGATAGTATGTTCGAACATGTGGCAGAGGGGAAGGCTGTGGGAAAGAATCAAGCACAAGAATATTTGCCACCGATATATGGAGGAAGATGGATGTATGAAACTGAGGAGAGGAAACCAGTCATGTGGCAAAACTTAGATTATTATAAACAGAATAATTGAGTTATAAGCTAGATGGGAATAATCCTAGCTTAATACCTAGGCATTGATTAATAAAAGTAACCTCTGGTGTCACTATTTTGGAACTGTGCTAAATATAGAAAAGGTTTATGGCTACAGTCATTTGCAAGGAAAAGAGATCATAAAGGCCAAATGTTACAGGATAAATTAAAAAAAAAAACTGTACTAAAATTGGACATTAAAAATTTAGGAAGGTAAAGAAAAGCCTAAGAGTAAAGCCACCCAAACAACACAAATATGGAAAAATGAATCTTGGGCATTAAAAACAGGATAGAAGAAATGGATATTTCAAAGAAATATGTTAATTCTAAAAGAATTCAGGCACAAACATCCAGGACAATGTGAAACTATATAAACCCCAAATCTATAAATAATTGGAATAGTAAAACAAGAAGAGATCCAGCTGGCTCAAAGAACCAGAAAATATTTTCAACAAAAACATAGAAAAAATTTTCCTAAAGAGATTGTACCTATAGAGATATAAGAAGTAAATACAACACCAAATTGATGATACAAGAAAAGGACTTGTCCTTCACACCCAATAATCAAAACACTAAACACAGAGAACAAAGGAAAATACTATAAGCTTCTAGGGAAAAATACCAAGTAACATGTAAAGGAAGATCCATTAGAACACCACCTGCCTTTTCAGTGGAGCCTCTACATGCCATAAAGGGGCTTCAAATACATACTGCAATTCTAAGAAACAACAGAAAACGTCATAGACTACAATACCTCATAAAAATTTCAAACACTCTAGATTGAGAAATAAAAACATTCAATAATACAACTAAATTTATGCAGTATTTATCTATAAGGCTTGTTCTTTTTTGTTTAAAATTCAGCTGTGATTCATTTTTAAATGAAAATTTGACAATATTAAATAACATTTGCATGATAACAATGATTTTTCAAAAGAAATTATTACAGCCTCATGGCATGATAAGAGATTAATAAAATGCTGAAAAATTTCTTCCACTCTTACAAAACAGAGATTTCTAAACAAGTCATTAACAGAAAATAAGTCATCTGTAAAAGGTTAAACACATGAAAGGGAATATATGGAATGAATAATCCCAGACTAGTAAATCAATAATAATAATAATAATAATAATAATAAACTACACCAATTCAACAATATAAAAAGAATCAAGAAACCTTACTCATTGATAATTCTCAATATCAGTGGTATCAATTCTCTAATAGAAAGACACTGAGTAATAGACTTGTTTCAAAACCAGCATCCATCATTCTGCAACATTGAAGGAAAATACTTTAACATCCTGGAGAGATATAAAGATGGAGATAGAAATGCCAAGCAAGTAGACCTATGAAGCACAGCAGTGTAGCAATTTTGAGATCTCAATAAATAGCTTTCAAATAAAAACTAATCAGAAAAGATAGGAAGTGATAATGCATAGTCATCACAGAAAAAACAAAAACAAAAATCAAGAGGATATTGCAATTGTAAAAACTTATAAAACATGAGCACGAAAGTTAAAAAAAATATAGTATTACAGTTTACATCACATACTAACTCTCACACAATGATATGGGTTCCATAGGTACCCCAGTCTCACCAATAAACAGGTCACGTAGACAAAATCTAAACTGAACTAAAACTACTGGAACTACATGATATCATAAACCCAATGTACCTAGCAGATTTAAAGAACATTTCACTCAAACACAAAATAATATATATTCTCAGTATATCAGTGTACTTTCTCCAAAACAGAAGACATATATGGATTCAAAGCAAGTTACAAAAGATATCAGAAACTTGAAATATCATCTCTGCATCCTGTCTTACTACCACAAATAAATCTGGATATCAACTACAGAAACAACAAAAAGCTTAGAAACTCATGAAAACTGAACAACTAACTACTGAATAAAAAAATGGGTCAAAACTAAAATTAAGAAATTAAAAACTATTTAGAATTGAGCAAATGTGAAAACACAATATATCCAAACTTATGTGGCACAAAGAAAACAATTCTAAGAGAAAAGTTCATACCACTATGTGTTTACACAATTTTTTTTAAAAAAGAGAAAGTACATTTGCAATAAAAGAAACACTTGAAAGTACTCAAAGAACAAGAGAAATAAAAATGACACCCAGAAGGGGGAGACAGCAAATAATAAACTCAATTTAAGATCATTAAATGGAAACAAACAAACAAAGAGCACATGCACAAACAATACTACATAGAATCAATGACATGAAGAGTTAGTTCTTTAAGAAAATCAATAAGATTGATAACTCCATAGCCAAATTAATTAAAAGAAAAGGACAGCAGATAAAATTAATGAAAATAAGAGGCAAAAAGTGGGAGATAAAAACAGACACTGAGGAAACAAAGAGAAAAATAAGGGCATCTTTAAAAATATGTACTCAAGCAACTTAGAAAATCTAAAAGAATCGATAGATTTCTTAATACATATAGTACCTACTTAAGGTCAATCAAGATCAGATAAGAAATTTAAACAGACCTAAAACCCCCAGTGAAATAGAAACAGAAATGAAAAGTCTCACAACCAATAAAGCCCAAGGGCAAGATGGATTCAACCAAAATTATATCAAACTTTCAAAGATGAATAAATACAAATACTCTTCAAATTATTCTACAGAACTTCAGTAATAAAACAAGTATGGAATTTCCATTAAAACAATCCAGATGAACAAGTGATCTCAATTGAAGACACATACATAGTTCCACACATACATAGACAGCTGATTACTGATAAAGAATCCACAAATACACAGTGGGGAAAGGCAGAATTTTAAACAAATGTTGTTGGGCAAATTAAGTGTATATATATAAAAGAAGGCAAATTAATCCATATATATCACCCAGTACAAAACTAGCTCCAAATGATCTAGTACATGCACAAATGGCCAAATAAATTGAATCTGATAAAATAGAAAGTGAGAAATAATTTTGAACTCATTGGGACATGAAAACACTTCCTGAAAAGAAAAATATTAGCATAGGCACTAAGATCAACAATTAATAAATGGGATCTCATGAAACTGAGAAGTTTCTGTATGGACAGCAACACCATTATTTTGACAAATGTCAGCCTTCATAAGGGAAAATAGTTTTTTACCAACTACATATCCAATAGAGGGGTAACATCTAAAGAATATAAAGAACTAAAAGAAATGGGCATCATGAAAAAAGTAACTCAATTAAAATGGGGAACATATCTGAACTGAGAGGTTTCTACAAATGAAATACAATGGGCTGAGAAACATTTGCAGAATTGTTCAACATCCTTAGATATCAGGAAAATGCAAACCAAAACTACATTGAGATTTCTTCTTATACCAGTTAGAATTGTCAAGATCATAAAACAATTGACTTGTCATTATGGTAAGGATATGGAGTAATGGTAATACTCATCCATTACTGGTAGAAGTGCAAACTTTCACTGACATTATGAAAATCAGTATGGTAGTACCTCAGTTAGAAAAAAAAAAATAGATCCACCTCAACGTTCACCTATACTACTCATGGGCATATACACAAAAGATGCTACATTCTATTACAGAGATACTTTCTAAACCTTGTTCACTTCTGATATATTCATAATAATCAGAATTTGGAAATAGTCTATATGCCAATTAATGTGTGAAAGGATAAAGAAAATGTCATATAATTATACAGTGAATTATTAATCAGCTGTTAAAAAACACTGAAATTATGAAATTATCAGGTAAATAGCTGAAGGTAAAATACTTTCATCTTGCTTGAGGATTCCCAGACCACAGAAGACAAATATGACATGTATTCACATATATGTGGATATTAGGGTCTAAGTGCTTGACAAGTGTGTTACAATCAGTATAACCACAGAGGTTAGGTATATCCTACAGGACTAGAAAGCAGGTAAAAGCTCCATATGATGGGGAAATAGAACATATAGTTATTTGTGAGTGGGGATTACAAGGGAAGATCGAATGAAAAGGAGAATGGAAGAAGATATAGGAAGGGAATATGGAAACATACTGCTGAAATGAAGGGCCTTTTGAAAGATGATATGGAAATCTAATATAATAGAGGCTTCTTAAAAATATAAACATATATGAAAATATAGCAATTTGGAATCACCAAATAATGGTAGAGATAAAGACCCAACTAAAAATTTCTTGCCATCAAATAAGACACCCTAGTCCTGGGACTGGGTTATATCTAAATGAGTTATTGACTAAAGAAGATTCATTGAAATTCCCAAATAACACAGACCATTGTCAAAGCTGTTGGTTGCTCTCTGAAAACTGCCAGTAAGTCCCTACTGCAGAAGACAACACCTAAATAACTCATCGTTCATGGAGAAGTAAAGTTGGCATCAACCTAGGGCTTTCACCCCTATGATGAGTTTTCACCATAGTGGAAGGCTTCTGGAGGAGACAGGTAAACACCAAACGAATTACAAATATTCCATCTCCAATGATAACCTGCCTTTAAGATATATTAAGTACTATATTTGCACAAAACTAATGTTGTAACCAGCCAATGTCTAATTAGATTTATGATCCATTATATGAGATAAAAACTCATTCCTGATTCTGCTCAGATAACCAGGAAACTGGAACTGAATTTTCTATGGACCTATGAGAAAACCAAATACTATGTACAACTAAAGGGATAAAGCAAGAAAAATAATTTCTAATGACATTCTGCTATACTCATAGATCAGTATCTTCTTCAACCATAATTAGAGATACATCTTCCTGCAATAGATTGAAACAAATATGCAAACACAGAACCAGAAAATATGTGGAGAAAAAGAAGAGATATGAAACACTAAGTCCTAAAGGAGATTTCTTCACCAAACACTTCTCCTAAGTGTTCAGGGAACTGTAAGGAAAGTGGAAGCATAAATAATGAACCAACAAGGATAGAAGACACCAAAGAAACAAGGCCTTCTAGAGACAATAGGACTGCCATAAGTATGAATTCAGCCACTGTGGCACCATGCACAAAGCCAACAATGGTAAAAGCCAGATGTGGGTCCAGTGCTGATAGGGGAAGTAGGCATAAGACATACCCACTACTAGGGAAGAAATCTCCAAATGACCACTGTTCCCAAAGGAAAATGAGTTTGACCCAGGAGATTCTCACTGGGTATACAACACCTGCCAAGTAGTAGATGTCCAACACAAAATAAAATCAATAGTATTTTGGAGGTTTATTTTTGTTCTCACAATGCTTTTTCTGGACTTTTATATTTTTCCTTACAGATCTGTGCTTGATGATGTAATGTCAACTTGACACAAACTAGAGTTACCTGAAAGGAAGTAAATTCAAATGAGTAAATGCCTCCATAATTCTAGCTGAAAGGCATTTTTTAAATTAGTAATCAATGAGGGAGGGCCCAGGCCATTTTTTGTTGGTACCATCCATGGTTCTATAAGAAAACAGGCTCCGCAAGCCATTAAGAGCAAGCTGGAAAGCAGCATCACTCATTTTCTATTTAACATCACCTACATGTAGGTTCCTGCCCTAGTTTTGTAACTGTCCTGACCACCCTTGATGATGAACAGTGATAATGAAATGTAAGTCAAATAAACTCTTTCCTCCCCAAACTCCTTCTAAAGGTCACAGTGTTTTGTCACAGCAATAGAAAACTATGACAAGATATTTTTCTTATGAATTATGATTAAACTATAACTAAGACAAGAGCTTTCCCTTATGTATTAATGATTTCCAGTTTTATTTCTATGAGTATTCTCTGGAGTGAAGATTTTATAGCACATATATATGTTTTTTCACTTTTTCTTTGACTCTTTCTTTCTGTTTATTTCTTTTGTTCTATTCAGGATAGTTTGTATTTTATTTCATATTATTATTATTATTATTATTATTATTATTATTACTGTTATTATTTAAATTCCAATTCATATTCTAATGAGAGTGAAAGATAGTGTAGTCCAGTTGGTAGACTTGGGTGGGAAAAGAACTGGAGAGGTTCTGGGAGAACTGCAGCAGGGGGAAGGAATATTTATTGTGGAAAGAAATCTAATTCCAATAAAATCAAGTAAGAATGTTTAAGCCTATCCAAAACCAAGAATCTACCAATGTTAGTTTATTATAAATATTATTTATATTAAACAACTGTAATACATTGATGAATCTAATTTTGCTCTATCTTAGTAGGAAAAGAATTTTAGTAGACAGTAGGTAGTAATTAGAAGAAAAAATATACAAAGTATAAGTATATATTATACAAATGTTTAAAAGTTTAGTCTAGGATTTTTTTTGAGACTCTTAGTAGTGATAGTGGGTATGTCTCTGACTCCTTTGTTTGCTCTTATGACCCTTTTATTACTACTGGGTTAAATTGTACAGCTTAATATGAAGGTTGTGCCTAGTCTTACTGCATCTTGTTATAATATTTTCAACTGTTATGTCTGGAAGACCTGCTATTTTTCTGAAAGGAAATTAGGAGTGATGGAGTTAGAGAAGAGGTAAGGCTGCAGTAAAAATATGTTGTATAGGAGAATAATGCATTTTATAATAGCTGGAAGTTTAAAAAGAAGAATACAGTTTGAAAGAGTATGAATTTTTACATTAAAAATTCAATATTTCTCTAAAATAAATTGACTATATTTTTGTAAAATAAAACAAAAATGAGAACAAAACCTAGAGAATTTATACTAATCTCAAGATACCACAAAAAGTTTGTGAAAAATAAAACATAAAGATGGTACAAGCATGATGATTAAGTTTTAGAGTATGTGAAGTCCATCTTTGATATGCAGGAGAATGTAGTCCAGTTGGTAGGAACATTTGCCTAGGATGCAGGGTACTCTGGGTTTAACCTCCATTACTGAACAGAATAGGAATGGAGTTCCACAGCTATAATTCCAGTTTTGTAGAGTGGAAAGAGGATCAGGAGCTCAAGATCACCTCAGCTAAATAGCAAATCCAGGCCAGCCCAGATTTTATGAGAGCTATAAGTATAAAACTATAATATATTCCTCTATTTAAAATACTGTGATTTCTCATAAGATGTTTGTCTACTCTTTTATTTATTTTTTTTTTTTTTTTTTGGTTTTTCGAGACAGGGTTTCTCTGTGTAGCCTTGACTGTCCTGGAACTCACTCTGTAGACCAGGCTGGCCTTGAACTCAGAAATTCACCTGTCTCAGCCTCCCAAGTGCTGGGATTAAAGGCATGTGCCACCACTGCCCGGCTGTTGTTTGTCTACTCTTGGCAGCATTTATACAAATTCATTTAAAGAATAAATATTTTATGTTGTATTGAGAAACATGGTTTTCCGTAAGTTTGTTAGAATTTTTAAATATGTAAGAAACGAAATTTTAATAAATTTAAATTATTTAATCTGTTTCCGTTTATGTTTTGAATGCTTAATGCAAGTTATAACTAAAATCCATGACTTCATCTTCAAAACCGGGGAAAATTATCCTTCTTAGTGATCATCAACAATGTTTGGATGCTGAAACTAAATATGGTTTATGGCTTAAAGGATAGCTGTTATGTTTACCCTGTTATTCAAGGTCAGCTCTAACCCAGGATAAATATGCTCTCACAGGGTCCCTCTGATTTTGTTAAAGCAATTAGCCTTTTGATTAGACAGAGCAAAGACATTCCAGATGATTGACATTGATCAGTGCTTAATGTATTTCTCTATTGCTGGAGATACCATGTACTTTTTATACAAGACTCAGAGTATTAAATATTTATCAAACCCAGAAGCCTTCTGGATGACCTGCTTTCATAGTACAAAAAGCTGCTATGCAAGATACCAGAAGACAAAATTAAGCAAGAGTCTTCCTGAGCTTTGATGCCTATGATCCATAGCAATGACCAGAAATAGTAGCACTCATAACTGTGCAGTAGATAATAGCTCCAAAATTGGGATTAAGGTTCCTTCAACAGAAGATGACTCATGTCTTGTACTGGAAATCTATGTAACCTATGACTAATGTGGTCTTAGACCTTAGAGGAATACATACAATAGCCATTTTACTGGACAAGGCATAATTCCTAGCTGCATTCTGAATGCTTATCCTTACACTCAGGAATATCTTTAGTTCTCACCCCTCATCAAATCAGTTTCTTTTGCATGAGATAGAGATCTCTACAGAAAAATACAATTTGACAAAAACAATTGCCTGTGGGTTACTCTACAATGAATCTTCTCTTCAGAGAACATTGAACAAGAGAGGAGGAAAGATTGTAAGAGGTAGAGGACCAGGGATTCTGCAGGGATTCAGATTGTGTATCCTAGAAATAACAGAGAAGCTGCATACACAGTACTACAACAATATAGCTGCGGAAACAAGACCCATACCAGTAAACAACATTAATAAAAATTTTACCATGGATGAGGGAATTCTCAAAAGATTATACCTTAGACAAAGAACTAGAAGAAAATATTGAATACTAAGAGATGGAATTATTCTTCCCAAGGGTCATTCTTGAATATATGTATATGAAATACAGGCCATAACTGTGCAAGTAAGTAAGAGAAGTGTGGAGAGAGGAACGACAAAATAAAAAACAGCATCTTGAATAAATGATGTTAAAACTGGGGAAAAAGTAATTCTACTAAGAATTGATGAAAATTGTCATTCTTACCTGTTCAAGATAGAGAATGTATTGATTTTAAGTCCTACAAATAGAGTTGGTCATTAAGATGATACTGAGTAAAATGAATATCAGTTATCATACTGGTGACTGATTCCTCAGATCTCCCAGATATCCTGATTCTGTTAATTACCCACAAAGATAGGCATTTAGAAGACCAGCTTCACACATTAAAAAAACAATATTTTAATATTTGTCAAACTCCAGAAAATTACTATGTTCAACTGTCTTAATGAAAACTTCATTTATCAAGGAAAATAATATACAAGAAAATTGTGAAAGAAAGAGTAGACCAATTAAGGTCTTGGAGTTTATCTTCAAAACAAACCCTGCATGTCAAATACAGATAAACAAATCTATGGACCCATCCATAACCCATGGTTTCTGATTTTAGAATTATCCTAATTAAAGATGTCTTGATAATATTTATGCTTTCATTTTCCTATCTCACTTTGAGTTTATGTAAGCAAAAGTACAGCTCTCTGCTTAATATCTTCCCCATTAATACTGTAGAAAATCTGTATCATAGTAGAATTTGTAATAGTCATCCTCAAACTTATGCTATTAAGCCTTCTCCCATTCTAAGGCATGAAAGACTCTTCATTTTCTGCTTTTTCTCCTTGATGAGAATAACTTTTCTTATTTTTTGCCTGCTGTTCTTATTAAATTTATCTTTATTCAATCACTGTTTGTATTAATGAATTTGTAACTTTGTGAAGATAGGAAGTGAGGAAAAACAATAACCTAGTACTAAATTTGTGTGCCTTCATCAGGTGTTATAAAAAGTCAGGCTTAACATCAACACCCAAGCAGCTAGTATCTCTGGTCTTTTTAATTGCCCCTTGACCAGACACTACTTCCAGTTATTCTGCTGCTGCTGCTTAAGCCTAGTCAAAGCCAGCCTCCAGTGGCTGGCTCTACCTCCAAGCTTCCTGGAACTCTATTTGAAGTTCTTAAAAGATAGCAGACATTAACAACAAAGTCAGTCTGAACTTGATCAAGATTTAGATGATGGTTTAGTAGCAGAAAACAACTACAACAACAACAAAAACCAAACAAACAGGTGAAGAAACAAAAATCAATGCAAGTCAGCTGATTGTTCAGTCTTGTTTTACCTGTGTTTGAGAAGTATCTATATTTATCAAATACTAAACTAAATGAATGATCCCTGGTCATGAACACTTATATTTAGCACCAGAATAAATTCTTATTCCTTATGTGATGATAGCTATGGTTTTGCATTGATACTTCCAATATATAGTTAATATCTAAAACATTTAACTTGCCATAGGGTTTTGTGTGTGTGTATGTGTGTGTGTGTGTGTGTGTGTGTGTGTGTTTGATTTTTACTCTTTCACAAGGCTGTCAGCAGAAAGACTATTTACAGTGTCGGGAGCCAAATCCAGGAAACTACCTGATGTTCCAAGAAAGCTTCAGGGAATTGCCCACTGTTCTGGAAGGATTAGTCAGTAAGGACTTTCTTGGGTCTCAGGTCCTAGGAACGTCTGGCATTTCCTGGGAGCTGGATATGACAGTGAGATGGCATAGGGCAGTAACCGCCTCTTTTGGGAGAACCTGACCTACAACTAAGAAAGGATTTCCTGTTCATAAAGAACTGTTCCCCCTGGACATTCCAGGACAGGCCGGATCGAGAGTGAATAGAATCCCCACCCATTCTTTGCCCCCCTTTCTCCTTTGCTGAAGACTATATATTGTAAACTGCTCCCCCATTAAAGTGAGACCTTGACAAAACTTCATGCTGCATGGTTTCCGTTCTCTCTCCTGCCCATGTTCCTTTCAGGTGAAGGTCCACCTTGATACCCCACGAGTAATCAGACTTGTGGGTCGGGTCATTACAGAGCTTCCAAGAAAATTAAATCAGACTGAAAATTTTTTGTTATATTTCTGGTTTGACATTAGACAATTTTACACGATTGCCTTTGTCATTTGCTCATTATTAATTAATGAAAGATTTTTCTGTGGTGTGAATTTTTTTTTGTTGTTTTCTTTGTATGAAATTGTATAGCATGCTGTGTGTATGACAACACTTTACCTTTGAGGTAAGACTCAAAATAAGATTGTAATGTGCTATAATAGTGCTATTAATCATGTTAACATTTATGTGATAATGGACTAAAACTACTTATGGAAATTGCAGAACACTTTATAAATATTACTGCCCCATGGATATCCAGAAAAATAAGCATGATATTTATTTTAAAAAATACATGCTATAGATCAGTGGTTCTCAAACTTCCTAATGCTGTCACCTTTTAATATAGTTCCTAATGTTATGGTGATTCCCCAACAAGACTTTGTCTAATTAGAGCATATGAACCAAGTGAAATATTCATAAATATCAAGGGTCAAACAAGAAACTTTTGATTCATAAATATAAAATGTAAGAACTAGTTCTCTGAGCCCTCTGGACTAAGCCAAGCTGCCCTGATCAGCCAGCTACCCCAAGGGGGTGGGGCTCCAGCCCTCCTACCACATCTCCTCCACCTTCATCAGTCTCTTGAATCATACAGGTAAGCTTCATTGCCTCCAAACATCTTCCCTGCTTTCTGAGCCCTCTTGACCAATCCAAAGTGCCCTGATCAGCCAGCTACCCAAGAGGACCTCCACTCTCCCACTGTCTCTCCTCCACCTCCATCGGACTCCTGAACCATACAGGTAAGTTTTCCTTCCCACACCCATCTTTTCTGTATTCTGAGCCCTCTCGGCCAAGCCAAGCTGTCCTGAGTAGTCTGCCATTCCAGAGTGATATTCAATATCTTGCCACCTCTCCATCCAATTTCATCAGACCTGTCTCTCTGCTACACCCATCAGAGTCCTGAACCGTAAGCTTCCATTCCCATGCCCATCTTTCATGCTTTCTGAATCCTGCAGGCTGAGTCAAGCTCTTCTGAGGAGCCTGTAAAACCAGGGAACATCCATTCTCCTGCCACCTCTCTGCCCACCTTCATCAGACCTGAGGTTCCTGAGCCATACAAAATTTCAGGTCTGGAGCCACACAGCCCAAGGATATCCATCAGAGGCCTGACACATCAAGACCATCAAGGTTCACCTCCTTCCCATGCTAAGAACATCCAGGGACCAAAATCTCCCAGAAGGCTAAAGGCCCTGAAAAGAACTCAATCAACAAGAACCAGATCAACATGATATCTTCAAAGCACACTTACTGCTAAAAAGCAAGCCCTGGATATCCTAATACAACTGAAACACAAGGAAATGATTTTAAATCCAGTCTTATGAAGATGATAGACCCCCTTCAACCACCAATCAAATAACATACATAGGCTGGCCCTAGACCTCCCAGCATATATGTAGCCGATATGCAGCACTAGAACAAGGGCTAACCCAAAAGTTGTTGCCTACATGTGGGATATGTCCTACTAGTTGGGCTGCCTTGTTTGGCCTCAGTGGGAGAGGAAGTGCTTAGCCTGGCAGAGACTTGAAGTGCCAGGCTGAGTGGATACCCAAAACGGGGGCACCTTGTCAAAGAAGAATTATTATAGAGAACTAGAGTTGTTGAATTAGGAATGCTTTTCTGAATTCTAGGCCAGCCTGAATGATATGGATATGCTGTGAATTCCAGGCCTGCCTGGGCTACAGAATATGAACCTATCATAATCAAGCAAGATAAGTGGGCGGAGAGACAAGGATAAGAAGGAAGACAAGGAGAAGGAGGAAATGGAAAGGAGAAAAAATGAGGGAAAAAAGGAAATTAATTGTAGGATTATGCTTAACCTTAGGTCCTAAGAGCTATATCTACATTAAAACTATCTTAACTGAACATGTAAGTCAAACCAATATGTCATATAAAGGAATTAAAATTTTAAATACATCACTATTCACACAGGATCTTTGTTGTTTTCATAAATCTAGAAATAAGTGAAGCCTTAAAATATTGAAAGTGTGATGAAATATTATGTTAGTCTACAACTAAACAACTAAAACTCTGTTCCCATGAAAGATACCATCACCTGTCAGGAGCCCTAATGGGACAAGCTAATAATTAGCAGGTGATCATCCTGAAATGCTTGCCTTGGATTATTATATAATCTGTGACAAGTGCATCCTCATCCATCAAGTCTATGGAGAACTTATTTTAGGAAAGATTCCTGCTATTAATATGCTTTTCCTATTATTATTATTAAACATATGTAACAATCACTAAGGAATTGCACACCCCTTTGGAGCAGATCTCTGCAGACTCACGAAGATGTACTGTCTAGTAGTGATGCTATATAAACAAATATATGACTTCTTACGTCTTAATAATGATCCTATAAGAATTCCTAAAATTATATCAATGATTATTAAGCTCTTTTATTATGGGACTGGTATTAAGTCCCTTTCTGATAGTCAAAACTGCAATGAGAACTCTGCCAGTCTCCCAAGTGTCATCAGTTAATTGCCCTTAGATAGTAACCAGACTTTCGCAAACTCAGAGCACATTCCAAGAGGCTGTAAAACAATTAACTAAAGGTCACTAAAAGGGAACTCATGGTTTATTATAGGTGCTAAGACAGAAGAGAAAATATTGCCTGTGTTTATCTATATAAAACTTCACTAATTTCTCAGTTATAGTTTTAAACCTTCAGTGTACCTGTGGAGCTAGACAAGTGATGAATGTTTAGTCAGATAATTACACCTAATGGCTATGCATGTAAACATTATCTGTTGTAAACTTCTATTTCAATTTATGATTTGAAATTTGGTGTGAACTTGTGATGAACTTTGTAACATGTGACCATTTACTCTGAATGATGTGTAAGTTCTGAAGACAAAGAGAAAGAAGTAATAGCTGCAGTAGTCATAGCAGTAGTCGTGGTCATAGTAGAATAGGGTATTCTTAGATGTAGACATACGTTAGGAGACGTCTTTTCTCTCCTTTCTTTTTTCCCTGCTTAGAATTTCTCCACTTAGAATTTGTCCTTTGTTAGATTTTTTTTTTTCCTTTCCCCACTTAGGACCTTTCCACTTTTTCTCTTAGATAGCTTTCATAGGAAACTTTTTACACTTAGTAATAAACTATAATAATTTCTCCAAGTGTTTTTTCTTCCTGATACCTCAAACTAGCAGGCATAAGTCAGGGGCTAGCAGTTTCTGGTGAGACAGAAAAAAGGCTGCATTGCCTAATCCTCTGCTGTTCTTGAGCTGAGGTGCTAAGTGCACCCAGAAACTGCAGTTTCTGCTCTCAGAGGATCAACAGATAGCAGGACAGTTACAGTAGCCTAGTAAGTAAACTTTAGTAACGTAGAGAAGTAAACCTTATTATAAAGCAACACTAAATATTTCATAAGACCAAGTCTTACTCCCGCCAACACTCTTCTAATTCCCATCTCCCTCAGCTGCCTCAAGAAGAACTGGCGAGGAAAAGAAAGAAGATCTCTTCTCCCACCAAGCCAGAGCTGGCTCCTGGCAATCACCATTTTGAGGGAGATTCTGACTTCAAATTGACATCAAAACAAAGATGGATACATATTACTTGGGCCAGGAATTACATTAAGAGGCTTACTTAAATTGAGCCTAAAGTTCTTTTAGAAACAAGATAATGAAATAATTTGTATGAACTAGAATATACTGAAAAGTATATATAAGAGACTGGTGAATTATATGACCTCTATAATTCTCCTGATAATATAAAGGAGTTTATTTCAATAGATACCAACTAACAGACACTAACATATTACTAAATAATACTAAAGTAAGATACCAAAACCCAAATAAAACCTACTAAAATTTTCTCAAGTCAAGAGGAAGTTATTCTATAAAAATCAAGAGAAAGTTAGGAAACATGTTACCTGGTAGGGATGAATAAGCAGACTGGTGCTGCTTACTGTGGGCCCAAGGTGATTCCCATGGCAACAGATGATGAGAGGATTAATGACATCATAATAAAGAAGCAAATCAAAATGGCTGCTTCTGGTGCCAGAATGGCCCTATTGCAGACTATTAGGACTCCAAACATGGCTCTAACTGAAAGGCAAAAGTTATAAAAAACAAACAAAATAACCCTAAGAAGTCAGGAAGTGGTGGTGTACACCTTTAATCCCAGCACTTGGGAGGCAGAGGCAGGCGGATTTCTGAGTTTGAGGCCAGCCTTGTCTACAGAGGGAGTTCCAGGACAGCCTGGGCTACAGAGAGAAACCCTGTCTCGAAAAAACAAAAAACAAAAACAAAACAAAAAACAAAAACAAAAACAGGAATCTAAGAAAAAATTTTGAGAAGAAACAATTTTGTTCCTGCAGTTCTTTTAGACATGGACATTTTATTTTTGGGTCAGAGGTTAGACTGTGGGATGGCAACCTCATCCCTGCACTAGTTACCTTCTCTTTCTACAGGTGGTAGACTCTACAAGTTCCCTCTCCCCACTGTTGGGCATTTCATCTAAAGTCTCTCCCTCTGAATCCTGAGTGTCTCTTACCTCCGAGGTCATTGTTACATTCTAGAGGGTCCACCTACCTCCTACCTCCTGAGGTTGTTTGTGTCCATTATTTCTGCTAAAACAACTGCAGAGACAAAAATGGAGAAGAGAATGAGAGAGAGGAGGTCCAGTGATTATCCCAAATTTGGATTCAACTCAAGAGGAGGCTATAAAGCCTGACACTATTATTAATGCTATGGTGTGCTTACAGACAGGAGTCTAGCATGGCTGCCCTCCAAAAGGCCCAACAAGCAGATGAAAGAGTCAAAAGCAGTTATTCACATTCAACCCATAGACAGAAGTAAGGGACACCCATGGTTGAATTAGGGAAACGTTGGACAAAGCTGAAGAGGAGGGTGACCCCATAGGAAGACCAATAGTCCCAACTAACCTTGACTCCAGAGACATCTCAGATACTGAGACACCAACCAGGTTGCATAAGCTTGTTGGTTCAAGGTCCCCAACACATATTTAGTAGAGGACTACCAGGTCTGGTCTCAGTGAGAGAAGATGCACCTAACCCTCTAGAAACACGAGGCACCAGGGAGTTGGGACACATGGTGGGGTGGGTGGTAAGTACATCCTCTCAGAGACAGGGGAAGAAGAATGGGATGAGGAACTGTTAGTGGGTGAATCAGGAAGAAGATAACAACTGGAATGTAATAATAATAATGAAGTAGAAATAGTGAAGATTCTTTCAGGTACTTCAGGAGTGTATAGTAAATATTGGCTGTTATTGGCATAAAAATCTTTATTCCCTGAGAAATATTTCAATGATCCAATGTTCACATATCATGCTAAGTCACTTGGCACACTAACAAAATGTTATCAGACTTTAGGTTATCTAAATACCTACTGGCATCCCTTTATTGCATTAAAAGTCTTTGAATAATATTTTTTTTGGAATTTATAATTTGTACAAGTGTTTTTCAGTGGTAGAGAATAGGTTTTCCTTTGCTTCAAAGACACTCTGTTGCCAAATAGTAAATGTTTTATCATCTCCAGTGACAAAAACTGCAACATAGTTGGTTATTTGCAAATATTGTGCACTACACAAATTATTCCATTTGTAAAATATTATCATGTTTGTGCCACTGTCTCGAAAGCTATGATTGTTATCTAAATATTTCTGCATTCATTATAAACCTTTGTTAGTATATTCTTACACCTTTACTATAAAGAAATGGTTTTGAATTGTATCATAGTTTTTTTTAGTTGTTTGTTTTATATTTTAAAATATGTATTTATAAAAAAGAACAAAGCCATGTAGAATACCCCCCCTTTTTACTTTCCAACAAATACTTAACCACCAAAAAGAGATTTAGAAAGAAAATACATAGACAATCATATTGTTTGGGCAAAACAAAATAGTAGCGGTGCTGAAATGTTGAGATTATTGCTTAGTTTTTAAATTTTAAATTTTGAGCAAAAACCAAATAAATATTTTCAAAGTGAAAACAAAGTAGTGATTATTGGATTTCTATAACAATGAATCATGAAAGAATTGAAAAGCAGAATCAACCAACAGTAAGATAAAGAATAAAATCACTTTGTATGCTATAGAAAACACAGCAAATTGCATTGGACTATAACAATGTATCCTTTTTGTTTTGTGTTGTTTTATACCATTTCACAATAAGAAACAAGACGGGTAACAATGACTTTGCTTGCTTGCTTGTTCTTGTCATGTCTTTATGTGAAATAAGTTAATTGTATGCTTTCTTAAGCAGCATGCATACTAAAATTTGAACAGTGCAGTGCCTTAGCATGGACCAGGAACAAGGCTGACATACAAGTTTATGAAACATATTTTTTCTTAACAACTCTATTGTTATAGTAACCAAGCCAGATAAATATACAGCAGTAACAAGGAAAACAATATTCTTGATGA
Source organism: Mastomys natalensis (assembly GCA_021653895.1). NCBI lineage: Eukaryota > Metazoa > Chordata > Mammalia > Rodentia > Muridae > Mastomys > Mastomys natalensis. The sequence goes on along the minus strand of JAJTUV010003307.1, from coordinate 35,402 downwards.
AGTTAGGTTTAAAAATAAAGTACTTAGAAACCAAAACACATACATACTTTGTGAATTCTTTGTAAAAGGAATAGTGTTTTGGCACCCTTTAACATTTGTACAAATATTTCTTATGCCTTTATTATCATTATTATTATTATTATTATTATTATTATTAATTTTACATGTTTACATTTCAAATGATACCTCTTTTCCCCATTTAGCCTTCTACAACGCCTTCCCACTGCCTCTATGAGGGTGTTCTTCTAACTACTCACCTGTGGGAAAAAAGAGTGCAGCAGTGGAGGAGTCCCAGACCCACGAGGCAGCAGCCCAGGACCAGCGTGGTGGCAGCTGCCTAGAGGCTTCCGGGCAGTGGGTCTCACATACCGGAGAAAGGTCCCAGGTTCCAGTGGCTGGAGGCTTCGGTGGCGGCAGGCTCGGCAGGCCCCAATGACACGAGGAATCCTTGGTTCCAAAAGGGTTTATTTTCATGGCAGATGGTGGATGGATCTGGATGTACCCCCCCAAACTCAGGGCAGACCTGAGTTAAGTAGGGAGAGAGAAAAAGGGAAGGTTCTGGGGAGCAATGCTTAATTGGCTCCACCTTCTGACCTTCATCAGTATGTAAATCTCTAGGGCCTGAGGCCTGTAGTTACACCCTCTATCTGTGCCCTTTGGGAGGGGCTGTAATGGCCTACGTGACTGAACAATGTAGGTCCATGGAGATTAGACTGCTTTTCAGGACCCTGGGTTCTGGGGAGTGGCCGAACTTCTGCTGTTTCTCCCTTGGAGTCTCAGGGTTCTAGTCCCATACCGAGCCAAGAACCAGGATACCCTTACGCAGTCCCACACTCACCCACTCATGACTCACAGGTCTAGAATCCTCCTACACTGGCCAATCAAGACTTTACAGGACCAGTAGCCTCCCCTCACAGTGGGGTCAGATAAGGCCATACTCTGCTACATATGTATCTGGAGCCATGGGTCCCTCCATGTATACTCTTTGGTTGAGGTTCAGTCTCAGGGAGCTCTGTGTGGTTCAGTTAATGGATATGGTGTTGCAATCCCATTCTACTCCTCAGTCCTCACCCTAGCTCTTATGCTGGGGTCCCTGGGCTCAGTCCTATGGTTGACTCTGAGTATCTACATCTATTTTGGTCAGATGCTCATAGAAACTCTCAGGGAACAGCAATACTAGGCTCTAGTCAGTAATCACTTTTTTTTTTTAAGATTTATTTATTTTATGTATATGAGTACACTGTAGTTGTCTTCAGACACACCAGAAGAGGGCATCAGACCCCATTACAGATGGTTGTGAGCCACCATGTGGTTGCTGGAATTGAACTCGGGACCTCTGGAAGAGCAGTTGGTGGTCTTAACCACTAAGTCGTCACTCTAGCCCCCAGTAATCACTTCTTGGCGTCAGCAATAGTGTTCAGGTTTGGTGCCTGCATATGGGTTGGATCCCTGGGGGGGTCCTCTGGATGTCCTTTCATTCAGTCTTTGTTCCATTTTTTTGTTTCTGTCGTTCCTTTAGACAGAAAAACTTCTGGGTTAAAAATTTTGAGATGGTTGTGTGGCCCTATCCCTCAAGTGGGTGCTGTGTATATCTACTAGAGGTGATCACTACAGGTTTGATCACCCCTTTGTTGAGTATTTCTGCTAAAGTCTTCATAGTTGGGTCCTGGGAGCCTCTTGCCTTCCTGTGGTCTAGGACTTTCTAGTGACTACACCTGGCTCCCCATCCGTCACTGCGACATATTTCTATTCAATTTCCTGAACCTCTGAACTTCTCTCCTGTCTCTTACAATACCTGATCCCACCTCCCTTTCCCTCCCCCATCTCTCTCCCTCTAGTTCCCTCCTCTCTCTATGTCCTGTGAGAGGTTTGCTCCCCTTTCTAGGTAGGATTGAAGCATCCACACTTTGTTCTTCCATCTTCTTAAGCTCTGAATGGTTTGTGGGTTGTATCATGGGTTTTCTGAACTTTGGGCCAATATCCACTTATTAGTGAGTACATACTATGTGTGTTATTTTGTGACTCGGTTACCTCACTCAGGATGATATTTTTCTAACTCCATCCATTTGACTGAAAATTTCATGAAGTCATTGTTTTTATTACTTGCCTACTACTCCATTGTGTAAAGCTATCACATTATGTTGTATCCATTCTTCTGTTGAAGGATTTCTGGTTTGTTTCCAGATTCTGGCTATTATAAATAAGGCTACTATGAACATAGTAGAGCATGTACTCTTGTTATATGTTGAAGCATCTTTTGGTGTGCTGATGTGTTTGAACCTTTTCCTCATTTTTTCTTGTGTTAGATTCAGCTTATCTGGCTTTATGTAAAGCTTCTTGATACACTTGGTCATGAGTTTTCTACGAGTAGATAAGAAGAGTACAATTTCCATTCTTCTACATGCTGACCTCCAGTTAAAACAGCAGCATTTGTTGAAAACACTGTGTTTTCAGACATTGTTCATTCAAAATTTCTCTTTCTAACTCTATGAAGAATTAAGTTGGAATTCTGAGGGGGATTGCATTGAATCTGTAGATTGATTTTAGAAAGATGGCCATTTTTTTAAATATTAACCCAGCCAATCCAAAAGCATAGAAGATCTTTCCATCTTTTGAGGTATTGTTAGATTTCTTTCTTCAAGGAATTGAAGTTCTTGTCATACAGCTTTTACTCTTGCTTGGTTAGAATCACACCAAGATATTTTATATTATTTGTGACTATTGTGAAAGCTGTTGTTTCCCTAATTTCCTTTGCAGCCATTGATTCTTTGAGTAGAGGAAGGCTACTGATTTGTTAGAGGTAATTTTATATCCAGCCACTTTGCTGAAGTTGTTTAACAGTTCTAGGAGTTATATGGTAGAATTTTTGAGGTAGTCCATGTATACTATCCTATCATCTGCAAATAGTGATTAATTGAGTTCCTGCTTCCCAATTTGTATCCCTTTCACTTCTTTTAGTTTTCTAACTGCTTTGACTAGAATTTCAATTACTATATTAAATATATGGGGGGGGGGTAGGTGGCCTAGGTAGACTTGTCTTCTCCTTGCTTTTAGTGCAATCTCTGTAAGTTTCTCTCCATTTATTTGATGTTGTCTATTGATGTGCTGTATATTGATTTTATTATGTTCAGGTATTGTCCTTGAATTCCTGATTTCTCTAATATGTTTGATGTAAAGAGGTATTGTATTTTGTCAAAGGCATTTACAGCATCTAATGAAATGTGCTTTTTTTTGAGTTTGTTATATACTGGATTACATTTACAAATTTCCATGTATTGGTCCATCCCTACATCCCTAGGATGAAGCCTACTTGGTCATAGCAAATAATGGTTTTGATGTGTCCTTGTATTTGGTTTCTTAGAATTTTATTGATAATATGTTTATTGATATCCATAAGTGAAATTGGTCTGAAATTCTTTTACCTTGTTGGGTCTTTGTATGGTTTAGTTATCAGTGTAACTGTGTCTTCATAAAATGAATTGAGTAGTGTTTCAATATTTGTGGAAACATTTTGGACCTGCTTGGGTTTTTGTTTTGTTTTGTTTATTTGTTTTTTGTTTTGGTTTGGTTTGGTTTGGTTGGGTTGGGAGACTTTTAAGGTTGCTTCTATTTCTTTAGGGCTGTAGGAATGTTTTGATAGTTTATCTGATTCTCGTTTAACTTTGGTTCCTGGTATCTGTCTAGGAAATCATCCATTTCATCTATATTTTCTAGTTTTATTGAATATAGGTTTTTGTAGTAGGCTGATGGTTTTTCTATCTTGTTGATTTTCTCAAAGAACTAGCTCCAAGAGTTGTTAATTCTTTGTATAGTTCCCTTATTTTTTCTACTTGTGTAATTTCAGCCCTAAGTTCAATTATTTCCTATTGTTTACACCTCTTGGGTGTATTTGCTTCTTATTGCTGTTAAGCTGCTAGTGTATGATCTCTACAGTTTTTTTTATGGAGGAACTCAGAACTATGAATTTTCCTCTCATCACTGTTTTTAGTGTGTTCCATAAGATTGGGTATGTTTTGCTTTCATTTTTATTAAAATTTCTATAAGCTTTAATTTCTTCCCTGGCCAAATTAAAACTGAATTGAGAGTTGTTCAACTTGTATGTGTATGTGGGCTTTCTATTAAATTTGTTGTCATTAAAAACAAGCCTTTGTGGTCTGATAGAATACATGAGACTAATTTAATGTTCTTGTAACTGTTGAAGCTTCTTTTTTGTTTATTTATATCATAACTATTGGAGGAGGTACCCTGAGTTGTTGAGATGAAGGTATATTCTTTTGTTTTGGTGTGAAAAGTTCTGTAGATATCTACTGAGTCCATTTTGTTCATATCTTTTGTTAGTTTCACTGTGTTTCTGTTAAGTTTCTGTTTCCACAATCTTTAGATGTGTGAAAGTGGGTTGTTGAATTATCACACTATTATTGTGTGAGGTTCATTGTATGTTTTGAGCTTCAGTAAAGTTTCTTTTATGAATGAGTGTGTCTTTGCATTTGGAGAATAGAGTTCATCATGTTAGGATTTTCCTTTGATGAGTATGAAGTGTCTTCTTCATCTTCTTTAAGAACTTTTGGATGAAAGTCAGTATTATTCCGTAATACAAAGTCTACTAAAGGATTAGGTCTGAATTGGTACCCTGAGCAGACATTGGAAACTACCTGCACACCCAGTTCCATAACACTCAGAAGAAGATCTACTCCCAGCTCTTAACACACCAAGGATCATAGGTGAGGAGGCCACAACATCTGCCCCAACACCCTAACACCAGGTATAACTGGGGCCAGCAGGATCGAGGGATGCAGGAATTCCTGCCATGCCAGCAACATGAGTTCCTTCCAGTCTAAGACAATGCCCTGAGCAAACCTTGGACTCTATCTCTGCAACCAGTCCCACAACATCCTGAATAAGCACAACTCCCAGGTCCTCTAACACATGAAGGATAATAGGATCTCAGAAGCTTTTCCACATGAGGATTTCAGAATCCTAGAGGCAGCTTGACTTCCAGGAACTCTGACCAACTCAGGATCTCAGGATCACACAATCTAAGAATCACAGAATCACCCAGACAGTTCGACTCTAAGGATGTCTGACATAACTAGGATCACAGGAGGGACAGTTTCCAGTCAAAAACAATGAGTGCAGATAGCACTAGAGATAACCTGATGGCAAGCACAAGAAAATAAGTAAGAGAACCAAGGTTACTTTTCCATATCAGAACACAGCTCTCCCACCATAGAAAGTCCTGGATATACCATCACACTGGAAAAGTAAGATTGGGACCTAAAATCACTTCTCATGATGATGATAGAGGACATTAAGAAGTATATAAATGACTCACTCAATGAAATACAGGAAAACACAGGTAACGGTAGAAGTCCCAAAAGAAGAAACATAAAAATCCCTTAAAGAATTACAGGAAAACGCATGCAAACAAAGAAGGAATTGTACAAGGCTGATCTGAATCTGAAAATAGAAATACAAACAAAAAGAAAATACAAAGGGAGACAACCCCAGAGATAGAAACCACAGGAAACAGATCAGGAGTCATAGATGCAAGCATCACCAACAGAATACAAGAGATAGAAGAGATAATTTGTGGTGCAGAAGATACCACAGAAAACATTAACACAACAGTGAAAGGAAATCCAAAAAGAACAAAGCTCCTATGTCCTGTCCAGTAGGACATTAAACAGGGGTCCCGGGAGATCACCTGAAGGAGAGTGGGGGGGCGGGGGGGATAGCAGGCAAAGACTCGAGAAATGACTACATGTCTATAGTCTGATTAGATCGTAATCTTTACTTTTTCACACAGGGCTTATATACACAAAAAAGGCAGGATGTGGGGAAAGGGATGGCACAGGAATGTGGGTATTCAGGGGGAGTAAGGATATCTTCCAGAACAACGTATCAGGGGAATGAAGGTTCAGGGGACATGTCACTATGACTCTAACTATGATTCACTTGTCCTTGTCTAAGTTGGTACTATCCACCAAGGTTACCTATCTACAAGGTCTAGCACTACTCAGGCTTGGCAGCCTTCCACCAAAGCTGCTTGTTTACAATAGCAGCTGTTTCAGTGTTTTTCCACAGAGACACAAGACTTGGTGCTAGCAGGCATGTATGTCAGGCCTATTGCTGATTTTAGGCCTTCAGTGTATAAGCAGGGCTCCCCCTGACACTCCTAACAAAAAAAATCCAGGAAATCCAAGACACAGTGGGAAGACCAAACCTAAGGGTAATAGGTGTTGAAGAGAGTGAAAATTCCCAAATTAATGGGCCAGTAATTATCTTCAAAAATATTATAGAAGAAAAATTCCCTAAATTAAAGAAAGAGATGACCATGAATATACAAGAAACCTACAAATAGACTGAACCAGAAAAGAATTTCTTCTTGTCACATAATAATAAAAATACCATATACACAAAACAAAGGAAGAATATTAGAAATACTAAGGGGAAAATGTCATGTAACATAAAAAGGGAGACCTATAAGAATTATGTCTGACTTCTCACTAGAGACTTAAAAGCCAGAAGATCCTGAGAAAATGTCATAAAGACCCTAAGAGAACATGAATGCCAGCCCAGGCTACTATACCTAAACTCTCAACTACCATAGATGGAGTAACCGAGATATTCCATGACAAAATGAAATACACACATTATCTTTCTACAAATCGAGCCCTCCAAAGGATAATAGATGGAAAGCTCCAATACAAGGAAGGAATCTTCAACCTAGAATAAGCAAGATTATAATTCTCTTTAAACAAATCCAAAAGAAGATGGCCATACAAGCATGATTTCACCTCTAACAAGAAAAATAACAGGAAACAACTATCACCTTTCCTTAATATCTTTTAGCATCAATGGACTGATTGTTTAATAAAATGATATAGACTAACAGTCTAGATACATAAACCTGACCCAACATTTTGTTGCATACAGAAAATGCACCTCACTGAAAAAGACAGATAATACCTCAGAATAAAAGGCTGGAAAGCAATTTTTCCAAACAAATGGTCCCAAGAGAAAAGCTGAAGTAGATAATCTAATTTCTAATAAAATCAATTTTAACCCAAAAGTTATAAAAAAAAAAAAAAAGAAGATAAGAAAGGACACTTCATACTCATCAAAGAAAAAAATCTACAAAGATTATTTCTCAATTCAGAATATTTATGCTTCAAATGTAAGTATATCCTCACTCATAAAAGAAACTTTACTAATGCTCAAAGCACACAGTGCAACTCATATAATAATAGTGGGCAAGTTCTTTTTGTTTTTTTTTTTTTTTTGATATTTTGTATATTTACATTTCAGATGTCATTCCTTTTCCCAATTTCCCCTCCCTAGAAAGTCCCTATACCATCCCCCTCCTCCTTTATGTTTTTATACCATTTTAATTATATGCAAGTATTAAGATCCATTCAAGGTTGGGGGAATTTCAATACAATAACCTCACTTTCATAAATGGACAGATCCTGGAAACATAAACTAAACAGAGATACATTGAACCTAACAGAAGTTAGGAACCAAATGGATTTAACAGAAATCTGTAGAACATTTTACCCTAAAACAAAAGAATATGTGTTCTTTCCATTGTACCTTTTCTAAAATTGACCATATAATTGGTCTCAAAACAGGCCTCAACAAATACAAGAGATTGAAATGATTCCATGCATCTTATCAGATCACCAAGGAATAAGGATGGTCTTCAGTAACAACAAAAACAACAGAAAGCCAACATACTCTTGGAAGATGAACACTGCTCTACTCAATGATAACTTGGTCAAAGGAGAAATAAAGAAATAAATATAAGACACTTTAGAATTTAATGAAAATGAAGGCACATCACACTAAAACTAATGGGATACAATGAAAGCAGTGATAACAGGAAAACTCATAGTTCTAAGGGCCCCCCAAAAGAAACTGGAGAGAGCATATCCTAGTAGCTTGATAGCACTCCTGAAAGCTGTAGAAGAAAAAGAAGCAAATCCACCAAGAGGAGTACTGGGCAGGAAATAATCAAACTCAGTACTGAAGTTGAAACAAAAAGAATTATACAAATAATCAAGTTGAAACAAAAAGAATTATACAAAGAATCAACAAAACCAGGAGTTTTTCTTTGAGAAAATTAACAAGCTTGATAAACCCTTAGAGAGACTAACCAGAGGGCACAGAAATAGTATGCAAATAGAAAAAAATGAGAAATAAATAGGGAGACATAACAACAGAAACCAAGGAAATTAAATATATATATATATATATATATATATATATATATATATATATATATATATATATCAGATCTTACTACAAAATCCTATGATAAGCAAAACTGGAAAATCTGGATGAAATGGTCAATTTTCTAGACAGATAACAGGTGCAAAAGTTAAATCAGATTCAGATCAAACCATCTAAACAGTCCCCTAACCCTCAAGGAAATAGAAGCAGTCATTAAATTTTCCCCAACCAAAAAAAAATGGCCAGGACCATATGGATTTACTGCAGAATTCAAACTGTTCCACAAAATAGAAACAGAAAGAACACTTTCCAATTCATTCTATGAAGCCACAATTATGCTTATAACTAAACCATACAAAAACTCAACAAAGAAAGAGAACTTCAGATCAATTTCCCTTATGAACATCATTTCAAAATACCCAATAAAATTCTTTCAAACTGAATCCAAGAACACATCAAAACTGTCATTCACCACAGTCAAGTAGGCTTCTTCACAGGGATGCAGGGAGGTTTCAATATATTGAAATCCATCAACATAATTACTACATAAACACACTCAAAGGAAAATAAAACTCATGATGATCTCATTAGATGCTAAGAAAGCATTTGACAAAATTCAACATCCCTTCATGTTAAAAGTCTTAAAAAGATCAGTAATTACAAGCCCATACCTAAACATAGTAAAATCAATATAGAGCAAAGCAGTAGTCAACATCAAACTAAAGGGAGAGAAAGTTGAAGCAACCTCACTAACATCAAGGAATAAACTAGTTTGCCCACTCTCTCCCTATCTATTAATATAGTACTTAAAGGTCTAGCTAGAGCAAGTAGAAAACAAAAAGGTGGTCAAGGGGATACAAAATTGGAAAGGAAGAATTAATAATATCACTATTTGCAGATGATATGATAGTACACTTAAGAGACCCCAAAATTTCCACCAGAAAACTCCTAAACCTGATAAACAAATTCAGCAAAGCGGCTAGATATAAAATTGACTCAAGCAAATCAGTAGTCTTCATATACTCAAGGGTAAACAGGCTGAGAAAGAAATGAGGGAAATGACACCCTTCACAATAGTAACAAACAGTAGAAAATACATTGGTGTGACTCTAACCAAGCAGGTGAAAAATCTGTATGACAAGAAATTCAAGTCTCTGAAGAAAGAAATTGAAGAAGATCTCAGCAGGTGGAAAAATCTCTCATGCTTGAAGACTGGCAGGATTCATATAGTAAAAATGGCCATCTTGTCAAAAGCAATCCTCATCCATATTCCAACTCAGTTCTTCATAGGGTTAGAAAGAGCAATTCTCAAACTTATTTGGAATAAAAACAACAACAACAAAAACCCAGTGTAGCAAAAACTATTCTCAACAATGAAAGAACATCTAGGGGAATCAACATCTCTGACCCTCAAGCTATATTACAGAGCAATAATGATAAAAAACTCCCTGGTATTTGTAAAGAGACAGGCAGGTATGTCAATGGAACAGAATCGAAGACCCAGAAATGAACCATATGTTTATTGTCAGTTGATCTTTGATATAGGAGCTAAAATCACCCAGTGGAAAAAAAGACAACATTTTCAACAAATGGGGATGGTTCAACTGGAGATCAGCATGTAGAAGAATGAAAGTCAACCCACTTTTATTTCCGCATACAAAGTGCAAGTCCAAGTGGATCAAGCACCTCTACATAAAATCAGGTACACTGAAACTAATAGATGATTTAGTGGGAAGAGGATGGAGCACATGTGCTCAGAGGAAAGTTTCCTGTACAGAACACCAATGACTTATGCTATAAGGTCAAGAATCAACAAATGCAACCTCATAAAATTACAAATCTTCTGTAAGACAAAGAACACTCTCAATAAGACAAAATGGCAACCAACTGATTGGTAAAAGATCTTTACAAATCCTACATATGATAGTGGGCTAATATCCAATATATACAAAGAACTCAATAAGTTAGACTCCAGAGAATCAAATAACCCTATTAAAATGGAGTACAGAGCTAAACAATGAATTCTCAACTGAAGAATGATGAATTGCTGAGAAGCACTGAATGAAATCTTCAACATCCTTAGTCATCAAGGAAATGTAAATCAAAACAACTCTAAGATTCGACTTTAAAACAGTCAAAATGCATAAGATCAAAAATTCAGGTGACAGCAGATGCTGGCAAAGATGTGGAGAAAGAGAAACACTCCTTTATTTTTGGTGTTATTGCAAGCTGGTACTACCAATCTGAAAATCAGTCTGGTGGTTATTCAAAAAATTGGACATAGTATTACCTAAGGATCCAGCTATACCACTCCTAGGCATATACCTACCCAAAAGATTCTCCAACATATAACAAGGACACATTTATACAGTGGTGTACTATTCAACTATTAAAAACAGTGAATTCTTGATATTCTTAGGCAAATGAATGGAGCTAGAAAATATCATCCTGACTGAGGCAATACAAACACACACAAAACAGACATGGTATGCACTCACTGATAAGTTGATATTAGCAAATGTTCATAATAATCAAGATACAATTCACAGACCACATGAATCTCAAGAAGAAAGAAGACTAAGGTTTAGATTCTTCTGTCTTTCTTAGAAAGGGGAAAAATGCTCATGGGAACAAATTCGTAGACAAAGTGTGAGTCTGAGTCAGAAGGAAAGGCCATTTAAAGACTGCACCACCTGGGATCCATTCCATATACTGTCACAAAATGCAGGTATTACTGTTTATGCCAAGAAGTGCATGCTGAGAGAAGCCTGATATACTTCTCTCCTGAGATGCTCTGCCAGATGCTGACAAATATAGAGGGGATGCTTGCAGCCAACCATTGGACCGAGCATGCAATTCCCAATGGGGTCCCCAGTGGAGATGTTAGAGAAAGGACTGATGGAGTTGAAGGGGTTTGCAACCCACAGGAAGAACAATACTAACAACCAACCAGACCCCCCCAGAGCTCCCAGAGACTTAACCACCAACCAAGGAGTACTCATGGAGGGACTCCTGGCTCCAGCCACATATATAGAAGAAAATGGCTTATTCAGGCATCAATGTGAGAATAGGTCCTTGGTTCTGTGATGTCTCCATTTGGAGAATTTGATGATGGGGAGGTGGGAGTGGCTGGGTGGTAGGTGGGGGAACACCCTCATAGAAGCAGATGTCTGGGTATATGATAGTGAGTTTCATGGAGGAACTGACAAAAGTGATAGCATTTGAAATGTAAGTAAAGAATATACCCCCCTATAAAAAAGAGAAAAAAAAAAAGAAAGAAAGAAAAGAAGGCTACTTCAGCTTCTTTTTTGGGATCATTTCCTTGGAAAAAAATATTTCCAGCCTTTTACTTTAAGTTAGTGTCTATCCTTGTTACTGAGGTATGTTTCCTGTATGCAGCAAAATACTGGAACCTACTATGTATCCAGTCTGTTAGTCTATGTCTTTTTTTTTTGGGGGGGTGTTAATTTAGTCCACTGATATTGAGAGATAATAAGAACCAATAATTGTTGCTTCTTTTTATTTTTGTTGTTAGAAGTGGAGTTATGCTTGTATAGTTCTCATCTTTTGGGTTTGTTGTGAGGAGACTAATTTCTTGGATTTTGTTGTGTGTAGTTTCTGTCCTGTGTTAGAGTTTTGCTTCTATTATCCTCTGAGAGGCTGGATTATTGGAAAGGTATTGCTTACATTTGGTTTAGTTATGGAATATCTTGGTATATCCATCAATAGCAATTTAGAGTTTTGCTGAGTAGAGTAACCTGTGCTGGCAGTTTTGTTCTCTTAGGGTATGTATGACATCTACACAAGAGCTTCTGTCTCTTAGAATATCTGTTGTGAAGTCTATTATAATGCTGGTAGGTCAGCCTTTATTTATTATTTGACATTTTCCCTTAGTTTTTCAATATTCTTTCTTTGTTCTGTGCTTTTGGTGTTTTGATTATTATTTGATGAGAAGAATTTCTTTTCTTTTTTAAATTTATTTAATTGTTTAAGTCATATCGCAATTTACTTATTCACACAGGGGTTATAAACACAAAAAGGCAGGATGTGGGGAAGGGAATGACACCAGAGCATAGGTGTTCAGGGGGAGTACAGATACCATTCAGAACAGGGTATCAGCTAGGTGAAGGTTCAGGGGACAGGTCACTATGACTCTGCCTATGATTCACTTGTCCTTATCTAAGTTGGTACTGTCTGCTGAGGCTGCCTATTTATAAGATCTCTGACTACTCAGGGTGGTAAATTTCCATAGAAGCTGCCTGTTTACAATAGCTTATAGCCTTCTGTTTCAGTGTTTTTCCACAGAGTCTTGGGTGTATTTGCTTCTTTTTGTTCTAGAGCTTTCAAGTGTATTGTCAAGCTGCTAGTTTGCTCCCTCTCCAGTTTCTTTTTGTATGCACTTAGAGCTATGAGTTTTCCTCTTAGTACTGCTTTCATTGTGTCCCATAGGTTTTGGTATGATGTGTCTTCATTTTCATTAAATTCTAGAAAGTCTTTAATTTCTTTATTTCTTCCCTGACCTCATTATCAACGAGTAGAGTACTGTTCCGTTTCCATGTAAATCTTGGGTTTCCATTGTCTTTGTTGTTATTGAAGACCAGCTTTAGACCATGGTGATCTGAAAGAATGGATGGGATTATTTCAATTTTTTTGTATCTGTTGAGGCATATTTTGTGACCAATTATATGGTCCATTTTGGAGAAGGTATCATGAGGTATTGAGAAAAAGGTATATTCTTTTATTTTTGGGTGAAATGTTTAATAGATATCTGTTAAGTTCTGACAGCTTCCTGTCTTGGATTCTAAGAAGAAATTGAGCATCTTTGGAGTTACTCCAGTTGTGGTGAGACAGCCACTAGGCAAAAATTGCCTCTTTTCATCTACAGACAAATTACGGTCCTGAAAAGGACACAGTTGCAGAATAGTTGACTGATTATATCTGCCAAGACAGAGTAATCAGCCCTTAATATTTCTGTATCACTAGTTCTGTCAGATGATCATGGGCCAGAAAGCTGAAGATCGGATGCTCCAACGTTTTTTAGTATAGGGACTGTCCAGGTGTTCAGTGGTCTGTATAAATTGGCTAAGTTTTAGAAGCTATGCTTTGTGCTTCCCATAATTTCAGTTAATTCAGTCATTCTGGATTTGTGACGGGGTTGAAGACTCATAGTCTCATAGCCAATCCTGGCTATTTCCTTTGAGAGAAAAGACTTGAGAGGATGGTTTTCAGCTGACATTCATTCTAAAGTCAAGAAAAAAGCCATGTTCAGAACTAAGTATTTTAGTTTGGAGAGATGTCAGAGGTTCTGGTTAGTCAACAAAATGATGGACTGGATATTAGGTCTGTCTTGTACCTTACTGGTACAAATTGGTAGAATTATGCTCTAATTGTATTTTGAGAGAAAAGGTTTATCTTAACAGGAAGAGTGATACATAGGAGGAGCTAAGGTGGGAGGAGTAAGGAGAGGAAGTCGAGGAGCTAGAGAGAGACAGAGATAGAGATAGAGGGAGAGAGAGGGAGGGAGGGGAAGGGGAGGGGGAGTGGGAGTAGGAGGGAGAGGGGGAAAGGGAAGGGGAGGAGAGAGGAACATGGAGGCCGATGTTTGCATGTCTCCTCCAGTCAAAGGTAGTTGGTATATCTAGGTTGGGTATTGGGTTTCACTTCTGATTGTATGGGCATCTTGTTATTGAGCATTACCAAACGTAAAAAGCCTTTGATTAACATTTAAAAAAAACTTACTAATAATAAAAAAGAAGAAGCAGGAAGGGGAATGGGATAGGGGCTTCCTGGATGGGAGGATGGGGAATGGGGATCACATCTGAAATGTAAATAAAATATCCAATAAAAAAAGAGAAAAAATGGGGTACAAATCTAAGCAAAGAATTTTTAACTGAGAAAATTAGCATGGTCAAAAAGCACCAATAGAAATGTACAACATCCTTAGTCATTAGGGAAATGCAAACCAAAACAAAACTGAGATTCTATCTCACACCAGTCAGAATAGCCAAGATCAAAAACTCAGGTGATAGCAGATGTTGGCAAGGATGTAGAAAAGAGGAATGCTCCTCCATTTGTCATTGGGTTTGTAAACTGGTACAACCCCTCTGGAAATAAGACTGGCAGTTCTTCAGAAATTTGGACATAGTATTGCCTTAAGATCTAGCTATACCTCTCCTGGGAATATACCCTAAAGATTCTCCAGCATATAACAAGGACACATGCTCCACTATGTTCATCGCAGTCTTATATATAATAGCCAGAAGCTGGTAAGAACTCAGATGTCTTTCAACAGTGGAATGGATACAGAAAATCTGGTACACTTACACAATGGAGTCCTACTCACCTATTCAAAAAAATGAATTCATGATATTCTTACGCAAATGGATGGAACTAGAAAGTATCATCCTGAGTAAGGTAACCCAATCATAAAAGCATTCACTGATAAGTAGATATTAGCCCAAAAGCACAAAATACTGAAGACATAACTCTCAGACCACATGAAGCTCAAGAATAAGGAAAAGCAAAGTGTGGATTCTTTGGTCCTTCTTAGAAGGTGGAACAAAATTCTTATGGGAGCAAATAAGGAGACAAAGTATGGAACAGAGTTTCAAAGAGGGGCTGTCCAGAGACTGCCACACATGGGTCTCCAGACCATGTGCAGTAACCAAAGGCAGGTACAGTTTTGGGAGCCAGGAAGTACATGCTGAGAGTAGCCAGATATAGCTTTCTCCTTAAAGGCTCTGCCAGTCTCACCTATATATAGGCAGATGCTAACAGTCAAACATTGAACTGATCATGGGGTCCAAAATGGAGATTGAGAGAGGGGACTGAAGGAGCTGAAGGGGTTTGCAGCCCCAACTGGACAGCAAAAATGCCAACCAAGCAGAGATCCTAGGGTCTAAACAGCCTGCGAACACACATGGAGAGACCAATGATTCCAGCCCTATATGTAGGGGAGGATAGCCTCATTGGGAATCTGTTGGAGAGAAAACCTTGGTCCAGTGAAGCCTGGATGCCCCAATTTTGAGGAATGTGAGGATGGGGAGGCAGGAATGGGTGGGTAGGTAGGGGCACTCTCTCATAGAAGCAGGAGGACAGGGATGGTATATGGAGATTTGGGGGGAAATGGGGAAAGGAGATAACGTCTGTAATCTAAATAAATAAATATCCAATTAAAAAGAAAGAAAACCTGAAAAATCAAGCTTTTAATTTGTATTCTGATAGCCAATATATAGCTCATGGTATAAAATTACTTGGAACTGTTCCTTTATTAGATACTGCTAATTTTCAAATTTTGCAATTGCATATGAAAATATAACCCAATTTAAGAGAGCATATTGTTTCTCAACTTTATAGGTCATTTAAGAACTCATACTGGATTGCTTGCACCACTTAGGGCAATGCCGCAACAAATTTGTATACCAGAGGAAATATAGGACTTACACAGGAACAGTTAGCCAAACAGTCTCTTTCTTTACATCATCAAAATAGTAATAGCTTGAGACAACAATTTGGTATTTCTTGAGAATGTGCAAGTAAAGTCTTGTCCTGAATATCCTCAGTTTATACCTGTACTACATAATGGTATTTATCCTCAAGGACTCATACTTAATAAATTATACTGAATGGATATTTCTCATATTTCTGATTTTGGACAATTAAAATATATACATGTGACTACTGACACCCTCTCAGACTTTCTAGTTGCAATTCCTTTAACAGAAGAAGCAACTAAAACTTTATTAGTTATTGCCTACATTCTTTTTCTATGCTGGCTATTCCAAATAAGATAAAACAGATAATCGAACTGGGTATTGCAGTCGAGCATTTGAGACATTTTGTCCATAATTTTATATTACCCATATTACAGGGATTCTTTATAATCCTCAAGGATGAGTTATTATGGAATGGGCCAATGGAACTTTAAAACAATATCATCATAATATAAAAGGGGGGGAGGTATCTCCCTGTATACCACAAATTCATTTAAATAATGTTCTTTTTATTTTAATTTTTTAAAAATTTGGATGCCAAGGAACTTTCTGCTGAGTGTCTATGGCACCATACAACTAGGCATACTTATGCCTAGGTGAAAAGGTAGGATCCACTTACTGGCATATAGCATGATCCCCACCAGTTATTTAATATGAGGAAGAAGGCATATTTGTGTTTTTTTCTGCAGGATGCTGAAGGAGCTTGGTGGCTGCCAGAGTGACTGGTGAGACATGCTGATGGCTAGGACAAGGAATTATGCTGACGTGTGAGCTTGATGAGAGCCCTGACAATGGTGAATGGGCAGCTATATTTGACACATGTTCCTGAACCAACCACCAATGTTTGTCTATATCCCAGATAGGAGAAGCTTCCTTGACTCAAATTCTTATACCTTGTGGAACAGAGAATCAAAAAGAGAAGTTATAATGGCCCTTGCGTTTTTCTTAAACATGACCAGTTATTCAGGCTTAATCATGTACTGGTCTAGAAATCAATCCAGTGTTGGAAATAACAGTCTTCATTTGGAAGGCTGGTTGTGGACATTTTCAGAGACATATTAGGAAGTTAGCTGCAGTTCTTTATGATGTTATGTTAGCAAGAGTTAGAGTTGAGACAGGGTCTGGGTTTCAAACAAGTGTTAAAGCATGTGTTAAGACTCTTTTAATTGTCAAGTTAAAATTACTCTTGTTTTTTCTACAGTATTTAATGAAAGTTGCATTGATTGTACACTTTCTAATTGTGTTTGTGTGTTGAAAACTGGCACATCTGTTATAGGGTTCTAACAACCAGCTTTGGCTTTTTTGCCCTGAGTATTACAGAAAGTTGGTATTCTGAAAAAAGCTTTCAAGTACTAGAAGAAGTGGGTCAGGCTTTTAGCAGAAGTGGGCTTGATTATTGATAGTATAACATCTTTAATTAAATTAATTGCTAGCACCACTGCATCTGCAATTGCTTTGACACCAGAAGTTAAAACAGCTACTTTTGTAAATCATTTGGCAAAAATGTTACTAATGTGTTGAATATACAAGAGGATTTAGATACGTGTTTGGAACAATGGATTGATGCTCTTTATCATATTCAAATTATTGGAAGAAGGTTCAGACTTTAAGAATAAGGAGCCATCTTGAGTGTCATGCCAAATACCAATGGATTTGTATTACTTCTAAAATGTACAATGATGGTCATTATAATTAGGAAAAAGTTTAAAGACACTTGCAGTGTATTTGGCATAATTCTAACACCTCTCTGGATGTCTTAACTTTACATAGTGAGATTATAAATTTAAACAATGCTGCTTTGCTGAGATTTGATGCTGCAGATAATGCTGATAAAATTATTCATGAACTTCAGGCAGGAATCTGGCCTATCCCTCCTATAAGCTTGTGTGTCAGCACTCTTGAGAGACCAGTTATCTCTGGGAGGAATTTGGGTATGGAGGCTGTGGCACATTGTGAGCTCCAGTTTGCAAAGGGAAGCCAGAAGGTTCTTGTCCCTGGCCATTCTTGGTTCCCATGTCCTGATGGCTCTGTGAAGGTCCCTCTTGTGCCAAGGATTTGAGCAGAAGTGGTGGTCTCACTTGTGCTCTCGGGTGTGTCAGCACTCTTGGGAGACCAGCTCACTCCTGGTAAGACCTGGGTATGGAGAGCTTTGGCACAGTGTCAGCTCCAGATGCAGAGGGAAACTAGAAGCCTGTTATATCTTGAAGGCCTTATTTTTTGCTGTCCACCCACAATAGCTCTTACAGTCTTTCTATCACCTTTTCTGTATAAGTCCCCAAGTACTGAAGGGAAGTATTTGATGAAGGCATTCCATGTAGGACTTGATGTTCCAAAGTCCTTATTCTCTACAAATTGTCTATCTGTGGTTCTCTGTATTTGTTCCCATCTACTGAAAGAGGAAGCTTCTCTGATAATGTCTGAATAAGAGACACTGCTCTGATCTTTAGTATATGAGAAAGTTGCTTGTCTTTTTTTTTTTCTTTCTGTGCTCCTTTAACAGAACAATAATATTTATTTAGGTTCACATAAATAGTTTTGCAAATACCATTTTCATGTTCTGAATACTAAATTTTGTGATGTTAATATTAGACATTGATCTTACACTTATTTTACTTAATTCTCATATTTTCTTACTTCATCCGTGTCTTACTTTGTAATTACTTTGTTCTTGCTTGCTAACATATAGACACGATAAATGTATTGAAATTCATCTCAAATCTTTTCAAGTGTAGAAATCTGTAGTTATAAACTTTATTATTCAAGTATGCTGCAGTTAAAATTTCATTTGATTAAATAAACTGGCCCTTAAAAATAATACAGTTTGTGTCTTTGACAATATGCTAGAATCATGATAGTGTTTCATATTTTCACACACCAGTCATGAAAAATATGGTTCTCCATGAATCTGTGACTTACCAATACTAATCATAAGAAAATTCCCAGGATAGTACATGTAAGACCTAAAACATAAGAAAAAAGCTTTTTACTTTTTTTTCCCTCAGAAGACTACTCTAGCTCTGAAACCAAAGACTATTTACTTCAGAAAAATGATATAAATTCAGAAAATGAGTTCCTTTCAATCTTTGAGCAGGACTGTTCTAATGGGAATTTTATCTATCAAGCAAAAGAAAACAAACTCATCCACAACTTCACTACTAAAGCTGATGTTTATCTTGCAAGTCAGGAAATTTGTTTTTTTATGAGACAAAATTTTATACACGCTTTGTATATCCTAATGTATTATCCTGTAATACAGCTCCCAACAACCAAACTCGATCTGCTCCATTGTTTAGGCTAAATGAAACTCTCAACTCATGCCTCTTCTCGGGAATAGAAACTCTGTTGCAGTAAGTAAAACTATGGAAGGATTTGTCCTATTTCCTCTTAAATTACTAGAATATATACCTAAATCCATCTCATTTACACTAAAACTCATTGACTGTTCTACTATTAAATTTCAAAACAAAATACAATTACTAATTATACTAACTCACCAAAATTAAATATTAGGCTTCAGGTAATCATAGTTTGTAATCTGAAAACAAAACCATGTGTCTTCTGTATGCAATCGTGAGGGGGCGGGGGTTGTTGTTGCTTGTTTGGCTTTTGTTGTTGTTAACCAAATATATGTTGAACAGAGATGCTACAACAAAATTTACAGAATTTGTCACCCAAATTCACCAGAAGTTATTTGAAACATAGTGATCATATTCTAAATTTTAGTACTGGATATTTTGACTATGGTATTGGATGTCTTGGATGTTTCCTTTATTCAGGTCCTTCCAATACTCCTCTTGGCCCGCTGACCTTGGCCCTTGGCCCTACAGTTTTGTTCTTAACTACTACAGTTTGTTTAAAGTATTTTTGTTACTAACCAAAAACTACCTAAAAGTCTATATTTTGTTTAACAATCATCATTCAAAACAATGCCAGAAAAGGATGCAAAAGTCTTCCACTGTTTACTGGATTAATCAGGGTGAGAGTTCCACACTCTCTAAGAGATTATTATTATTATTATTATTATTATTATTATTTCACCTTCCCAGTTGTAAGCAGTTATCAAAAATAAAACTCTTTAAAAGTTGTCTTCCCAATAACTAAGAGGAATCATACTTTACTCTGTGAAATTAGGCAAGAACATAAGGCCAGATATATGTGATGACAAGTCATAATTAACTCAAGGGACAATGAACCAAAACAAGACTTATCCTTGGGCTGTCCTGAACCAGATTAAGAGATGTACAGGTGCTCTACAACAAAGAGAAAATATGGAAACCAAAGAAAATCAGATATAGAAGTATCTACCCTTTTCTTGGAATTTATTATTTATCTTTTATTTAAAAAACCCTCCATTTATGCAGACAAGAAGGTTAAGGTTTTCCCTTTCCTAATTTCCACCACTCCACACTCAGTAATAACTTTCCAGAGGAAACTTAAGTACATTAAATAAGTTAAGGAATATACTCCATTTATTTTCACAACGGGGTTAGTCTGAAGCAGTGTGATGATTATTTCTGTATAAATTTGAATTGGTTATAGCTCTTTTCTGGGCACCACAAACATACTATAGTACAGGTATTGTCAACTGTAATTAATGTTGTAATGGATACACTGACTAAAACCAGTACACTTTCCATAACGTTAGAGGGCCTCCTTTAATCAACTGAAGGCCATAAATGTAAACACACAAGTGTGAGGAAGGACTGTGATCAAGCATGATATATAGAAACACTACCTAAAGTTCTATTATGCTAGAGGTATATGACCTACAACCAGATTTTGAACAGGCCAGAATCTATAGTACGTGTGATAATTTCATAAAAAAGGAAGTTTTGTTTCTAACTCTCATCACATATGCAAGTTCTCCTTTATTTATTACATAAATAGGGAGATGCTGGCAAGACACTAGGCTTTCTCATTTCTCATTGAATAATAGAATTTAAACTTGAGCATTGCCATGGTATCCATGTGTAGGCTCTGGTCAAGAACTCAGGGATGCAAGGTAGGTGACATCAGTTGCTGATGGTAGGGATGCTCCTTAAAATACACAGATACACAGTAGGATTAGAATGCTAAGTCTATATGGTCATTTAAAGAAGTGAATGACCTAATAAAAACTCAAAACTCAGAAAATTATATGGCTCAGACTAAATATTCAGTAAATCATTTGATGAGGAGAAAGATAAAGAACTCAGCCTGGGTATTTTGGAAGGAAGATAAGAAAACAGATTGAGATTGCTGATTGTTTCTCAAAGCTCTGTTTCATACTAAGAAAGCAATATAGCACCTATCTGGCATATAAACATTTAAGGAAAGTGTGCACTATTTAAATCCATTTCTTGTTTTCAATAAACAGAGTGCTAAATTATTCTCTGTCTTAAAAGATCATACATTTCACTTGTCTGATACTCAAAAAATATCTATGATCATTTCCATTTTTCCAGAAAATGGAATTATCCTACCTATTTTTATGAGGGTGACATGGGTGTATTTCCTGTTTCTGTAAAAATTTCTCCATGATCACTGGGAAAATTAACAAAGGGGGTTACCTCAAATAAAACTTACTCAACTAAATTTTTAGCAGGCTGTGAACATTTACTTTCATGAAGTAGAAATACAAATTACCTAGAAAATATTTAAAATGATATATTTATTAGAAATACAATTTACAAACACAAATATCTGTCTATTAATTGAATAAAATGTCAATCTATATTTCAATAGTATGTTTTGCCAAATGGAATTTTATAATCTACTGATGGTTACATCAAGTACAACCCAGTGTATAAAACAATGTGTAATACTTGGCTTCATTATATAAACTAGATATTGTCTATATAACATACAGTAGTTATAACAATGCTGGAATGTCCCTAGAGAAACACATAGATGTATACTCTGCAAGACATGTTCCAGAATGTGTAGTGGAATATGTTTGGTAGTAAATAACAGATTCATCTGTGGACAACACAACACAACACAAAGAGAAAATATGATAAACTTATATTACAAGGACAACTAAAGTGAATGAACTACACTTACATGTTGACCTAGGTATGATAGAAATACTTCTGGAAGTTATAGGTTTGAAGAAGAAATGCCATTTTTAAAATAACTGTAAAAATTGGATTATTAAAAATATAGATATATTTAATAATTATGATTTACCTATGGGTATAAGGCAGAGGAGGAATGCATATGAGTTATAAGCATAAAATTAGAAGAAAACTTATTTTTAGAAGAATGAGAGTGCCATGCAGGTAAAGTAGTCAATAGATACTAAACACATAGAGTCATGTAGAGAATTGAATTTATTAACAGAATCTCAATATTCAGAAAAATGTATGGGCTATACTAAATATTCAATAAATCTGATACATATCATGATATGGGAACCAGTCTGAGGATAAAGTTGATTATGTAGTAGGGGATATTATATATCCCCTTTTTTTGAATGTGAATACACTGTCAGTCTCTTCAGATAAACCAGAATAGGGCATTGGATCCAATTATAGATGGTTGTAATTTACCAAGTGGTTGGTAGGAATTGAACTCAGGTCCTCTGAAAGAATAGCCAGTGCTCTTAACCACAGAGCCATCTCTCCAGCCCCTAGATGCATATTTTTAACATAACATTTTTATCAATTATTTAGAAATCTCACATCATGCATCCTTATTGCACTCAAATTCCAGCCCTACTTTGTCTGCCCTAGTCCTCTATATCCCCTTCCCACCATCCACCCTGTAAAACAATAAAGGAACAAAAGTGACCATTTTTTGTTTTTGCCCATATCCTCACTGAAGCATGGTTAAACTTACAGCAGCAAAAGTGAAGCTGAGTCCTTCTCTACATGTACCCCTGCCAGAAGCCATCAACTGTATAGAACTACACCTCAGCATCACGAACACAATTTTCTGTTTTTGACTGTTGTTCAGCTTGATGGCTTCTTCTCTAGGCTGTCAGTTTTTGGTGATAGTGGTAGGGGATTGTCTAGATGTAGAAACTGTCACAAAAGATTTTTATGTTATGCTTTCTCAACTGTGTATAGCCACTCAATAATAACACTGCAAGAGTAACTTCCTTGCTCTTCCTACTCAGCTGGAACACAGATCCTAGGCTTCCACATAGATTCAGGCAACAGCATAGACTAAGAACACTAACTTGAGCTCCAGCATCAGCACATGTCAAGGACTTCTGCCCAGTCTCTGGTGGCTGAATGACTGACCCATGGGCATGACCATGGTTCTATGCTGAATCAAGGGCCATTTACCAACACAGCCTTCAAGCGAAGCACAGATCATGGAGGTCATTTAAGGAAATCCAATTCAGTAAATGGACCATTCTTCATCTTGAATATCCTGGTGCTGTTCAGAGAGAGGATGGTTGCGTGGTTGGGCAGCTTGTTGGGGGGCTGAGCCCATAGAAGCTCCAAGTTGGTGTATACAATAATGTGGATCCTATTGGATAACAATTTACTGCAGTAGTCACTTCAGGCTGCTGTCACACAGGCCATGGCTATATCATCCCCGTTGTACAGTACATACAGTGCTCAACTCCTGAGTCTTTCTGATTCTCCATCACATATTTATTAGCTGTAGTGGCACTGGAAGGTGTTATGTGTCACACAGTATACCCCTTTGCTGAAGTAGCTTTACTTGTAAATATTCATGGAAATGAGACATTGGTTTGATTCAGAGCCTCTTGCTTCTTTGCATCATTTTACTGGAGCCTTACTGAGACTCCTCTTGGATATTCAATTATTGCCCAGAACCATGGAGATTTTGCAGTTATGGTTCTGCAGAAGTGACCCTTTATCTGCTCTAGCAGCTCATAGATTGAGACAATGTTGGAGTTGGACAACTTAAAACCCTGAATCTGGGCCTGAGTTGGTTACCTGAGGCCTCCTTCGAACCTCAAATCTCCGCTTATACAATGTAGGAGCAGGCAAAGAATGGGACTACGCCTCCTGCAATGGATGTAATACTCAAGCCTTTTACAATGAAATAGAATAACATAAATTTTAGCACTTTACTCATTTTAAAGTGTATATCTCTGTCATTAAATACATTGACCTTGTTACTACTGGTATCTCTCTAGAGATAATTTTTCTCCATATCTTATATATTGGTTCATAGTCAAGATATTATTGCTAAGCCCAATGCTATAAAATTTTTATCTTTTGTTTTATTTTTTTACATTTTAAAGGTTTAGAACTTAATTTTTCTTCTTTTGTTTACAATATATTTTAAAGCAAAAGAATCAGATTCTATAGAGGAACTTACCCTGTTTACCAAGAAAGATATGGGAATGCACAGACACAGATGGGCCAACTCCACAAACTTAAGGGTAGCTGGAGGCAAAATCTCAGTCCTGTGCTATTGTCAGTGTACTACAGTTGAAAATTGTTGATGGCCTTCAACACTGTGAGGTTGAATTACAGTTTAGACCATCACCTTACTGGCTTCTCCCCATCTACATTTTGACACTAGCTCCTCTCTTTAGCTGCCTTCCAAGACTAACATTTGATAGTCTGAACAATTGGTCTGGGTTTCTTAAAGTGATTACAGTAAGCAGATAGATGCTAATCATGGACTACAGGTTGATATAATTATTAGTCAAGCTGAGGTTTTTCCTCATGGTTCTTTGAGGGAGGCAGCTTTGCTCTGTGCTCTGTTCTGATTGGTTGATAGCATGGTAATTCGTGACCTAAAATCAGTTCTAATTGACTGTTATGAGTAGTCTATCACCACGGTCCATGCTCGGCTCTGATAGGCTGCTTCAAGGGATCCTTAGGACATGCCCTTACAAAAGGAAAATCCTGCTATGCGATGTGTGGCAAAAACACATGAAAATCAAAACATCAGAGCTATTGGCCAATGGCTCATTGGCAGTGACTACTGCACATCCTAAGTTGATATCTGAGAGTCTATTCCTAACATAAGGTGGTGCTCTACATGATAAATTCAGGGAGAGGGAAGTCCTACTGATGCACTTGAGGATAGAGTGGTAGAGTGGGAAAGAGTGGGTAGGGGTAGAAAATCCAGACAAGACTGCTTCTAGTAGTGAAGAAGTTTAGAAAAGAATATACCAGCAATATACTAGCATTTCACATCATATGAGCAGCTCACAAAAGTTAAACTTCATCTCCTTTGGTCGAAAGCCCCCTCCCATGGATGTTATGTGTTGTTTTGTTTTTAAGACTTATGAACAAATCGTTATAATAAAGTCTTCTGTCTTTTGTAGAGAGAAAATTTATGGTTGATTGTTTGGTTCTTTATATTTTTGTTTGTCTTTGCTTTTTGAACATGGATAAATGAGAGCTGGGGACATAGCTCTGTTGGGAGAGAGCTTAATTGGCATTCAAGAAGCCCTGCATTGAGTCCCTAGTTCCACATAAACCTGACTCCTTGTTATAAGCCTGTTATTCTAGCACTTGGGGGGTGAGGTCAAGATCTGAAGCTCTTCTCTTCCTTGGTTACATAATGAGTTCTGGGGTGCCCTGGGGTATGTAAAAGCCATTCTCAAAAGAAATCAAAAGATATGGGTTAACCTTTCTGTTAAAATGCTGTGATCTATTTGCCCTTATGTATACATTTATTAAACTTTCCACAAATCATTATTTTTCATAAATCCAGAATCATCTCTAATGTTGCTGTAAAATTAATATTTGTTTTATGTTCTTTACTTATTTTTTCTACTGCTGTTATTGTTCTTTAATTTTTTGAAACATGGTTTGACAGTATAACATAATCTTACCTGGCCATTATATACACCAGGCTCAAAAACTCGCCTCAAATGTGAATTACCAAGCCCATCTTTCCTTAGGTTTAATAACCAAAGCTGAAAATCTATTGAGAAACACAAACACCAAAATGTGTTTCTGACTTCCAAAATTAAATGTTGACAGTGTCTTGAGAAAACTCTTCAGGTGATTCAAGAATAATTTTCACGAGAACTGAGGATTAAATCTAACCTCAAACATGTTAGGCAAATATTGTTCCACTAGGCTACATCCTTATTTCAAGACCTCTAGATTCTAGTTAAGACTGAAGTATGAGAAATATTGCACTATTTAAATTTCTGATTTTAAAATCACACACACACAAAACACACACACACGGTATTTTTCATCAAACATCGTACATGTGTGTATTCACACTAATAGACCACCGAAGATAAAGTTTGAGAAAATATTGGTTGCAAGCTTTCTGGCTTTTGTTTGTTTGTTTACTTGCTTTTTTGGCTTTCAATTTTGTTTTGACTTCAACTCACAGGAATATAGATATTTTACCTTACAATTTGCAAGCAGAACACAGAAAATAGTACTGATTCATACCATGGGAAATATATTTTAATATTTTAGTCCCTTTTTTTTGTGTCACTTTTTAATCCTCTTTTCAGTGTAGGCCAAGGTCTATATTGGTCTAATGACACACAGTGGGATAACTGGTTCTTTCAAGATCTCTGATATAAATCAGTAATTTTAAATTCAAATGCTGAAAGATGTTGAACAACTGTGTGAGGACTGGCATAAGACAGAGAACTGAGAGACCTTAAAAAAGCAGAGCATCTAGTCAGCTCTAAATAATCATTTTCAAATAGGAACATAAGGTCCTACTATTAGAATTTCTGTTCATTAAAGGTATACACAATTTTGGAAATTATTGTAAAACTTCTTCATTTAAAAAGATTGAAAATTTGAGCCAGTGTGATGGCTCATTAGGTAAATGTATTTGTTGCATGCACAAACACAAACACACACAACACACACACACACACACACACACACACACACACACAAAGACACATCAGTTTTTAAAATGTATGTTTTTATGACTTGAATATTTATGAAGGACGTGAAAGTTTGGAAAGGTAGAAGGTATCAGCTGAGGTAGTTTCTTCTCGGTTTGAATGTAGCAGAACATCCTGTGTCTTGTAAACTTTTGTGCATGTGCTTTTATATTTTATATCCATATAAAATACAAGAATGGATATAAAATGCAAGAGTACACACGTGTTTGTGTGTGTGTGTGTGTGTGTGTGTGTGTGTGAAATAGATTTATATGTTTGTGTGTGTGTGGTGTATCAGATATGATTAAGCAGAAAACTAGGTTTGCTATTCAAAAATCAGCTGTTGTGGACCTTGTGGCTCATATCTATTAGGAATTCTATACTGTATTATGCCAGATTATCCCTAGGATCAACGGATCATACCTATTATGTATTCATTTCATTGTGACTATAGTCAATATAATTAGTAGAATACTATATCTTTTACCTTCTTTCTTCTTTTCTAGTTTATATTATAGTCACAGTTTCATCTGTTGACTTGAAGTTTCTAGAAATATAAAGATTTGTGGGATAGTTTTATTATTGCTGTGAAGAAAGGGGGTTTGAAACCCTATAGGAAGAACAACAATATCAATCAACCAGACCCCACAGAGCTCCCAGGGACTAAAGCACCAACCAAAGAGTACACATGGAGTGACCCAAGCTCCAGATGAGTATATAGAAGAGACCCATGCTCAAGCTGCATATGGAGCAGAGGATGGCCTTATCTGGCATAAATTAAAGGAAAGGCCAATGGTCTTGTAAAGGTTTGATGCCCCACTGTAGGGGAATTCCCCAGGGAGTGATGAGTGAGTGGATGGGATACAAGTAGGGACAGGTGGATTAGATAGGGGGTTTGTGGAAGGGAAATTGGGAAAGGGAATAATATTTGAAATGTAAATAAATAAAATATCTAATAAAATTAAACAAAAAAGACAAACAAAGAAACAAACAAACAAAAACTAACATTGTTTAAATGTCCGGAGATTTTTTTTGTTTTGAGACTCCTGGCAACCTCTAATTGTAACCTCCTGTAAAATCAAAGTCAGAAAGCAGATAACATACTTTCTACATACAATGACACAGATTATGCATTACAATTCTAAATGGGAGAAAAAGGAGAATTGTGAGGAAATATTGGAGCAAAAACCAGATTGATAAACTCCAAGTTCTAGGTTAACATGTCTTTGTGAAAGCAATCTTCAGATCTCCAACTCCTTTAATCTTTGTTGACTTCAACATACTTCTTTCTCTTAGAGTGGTTCCACTCTCTGTTAAAAGTTTTGCTCAGCTTGTACCCCATGACTCTGGTGTCTCCAACATCTTAGGGTCTCCAAGGCTATCCAGGCTATACCTTCAAAACTTTATGCATCGGCTTCCCTACAAGTCCATGCAGGGACACTCCTGACATATGCCTGGCATCTGCAGCTTTCCTTAGTCATAGAGGTACATTCTATAATTTCCTTCCTTTATCTTTGACTCTAAAGCCAGAAACTTATAGCCAAAGCTGCCAAGTTCTGCAGATTGCTGGGGATGGAATATGCTCTTCTTTTTCAAATAGATTTTAATCAGTTTTCTGGGTTTTTTTGTTTGTTTGTTTTCCTTAATTGCCTAACCTTGGCTGTCCTGGAACTCACTCTGTAGATCAGACTTGCTTTGAATTCAGAAAACAATCAGCCTCTGCCTCCTGAGTGTGGGATTAAAGGGAGCAAATATGGGAACAAATTATTATTTTTTTTAAATTCACTTTCCCAAGTAGGAAGCTTAAGTGTGTTGGGACCTGTCCTGACATAACAACTTTCTTTATTCCATTTAGGGCTAGGGTTTTCATTATACTTTTTCCTGGTGCTCCATGTTTTTACTCAGACTATTCATTTTGTATTTTTGCTTGCTCAGCTTGCTGCCCTTCATTATATCTACTTAAGGGTGACCACTAATAACCATGCAACACATTCAATATGAGGCTGTCTGGGAATCTCCTCAGCTAAACCTGTTAATCCATAACTCTTCAATTTAGATTCAGACAGACTTTTCAGACAAGAGCAAAAAGCAGCCAAATTCTTTACCAACACATCTCAAGAAGAATCCCTATGCCACTGCCACTTATTAATATTCTTGCCCTCTGAAACATTTTCACTGGGTCCTAACATTTCAAGTCATACTCAGCAGCAGTGGCTTTTCTCCTCCCCCCAACCCCGCCCTCTCACTGGAGGCTGATGTCCACCAGCCTACATGGAGAAAGGTGTCAGAGGAGGAGATCAGGGTTTGGCTAGCCATGAGTATGGATGCAGTGACCTCCTGAGACTGCTACACAAGATGAGTCTACTTTATTGTTTTAGGTATAGGATACCTAAAGGCTTTTTAGGGGTATGAGTGGAAAGGGCTAATTGGTCATGATATCAAGGGAGCAGGAAGGACTGACTAAGTATAGTACAACACCTAATTAGCATGCAGGTGGGGCATGTGTGCTGAGTTTTGCAGCCTTGACCTCTATACGAGGTCATATTTCAGACAAGGCCTGAGTTCAGGGACACTCTGTAGACAAAGACAGGCAGAGACAGGGAATTCACACTGAGAAAGGGAGTCTCCCATTTTACATGGAGCTCAAAAAGCCATCCAGTTATGTAGAACGCTACCTTAATAGCAAGGTTCCTCCACATCCATTCTCACTCCTATTAGTATGGACCATTAAGTCCTATTTAAAGCATTCAACTTGTTTCATAATCCACAGTACCAAAGTACACACCAACCAAAAACATGGTCAGTCCTATCACAGCAATACCCTAGTCCTTGGTTACAACTTCTGTCCTAGAGTTTCTAATGTTGTGAAAAGAGATTATGACTACTGTTAATTCTGATAAAATAAAACATTTAATTGGGGCAGGCTTGCAATTCAGATGTTTAATTCATTAATGTCATGGCAGAAAGCATGGTAGCATGGAGGCAAACATGGTGCTCCAGAAGCAAATGAGAACTGTACATTTAGATAGGCAGAAATTTCGTGTGAAACAATATGGGTTTATGATAGTTTTGTTGATCAGAAGCCATTTTACAATTATTTTGATCTTAATGATTATGGATCTCTTTAAGTTACGAATCTCTTCTTGGTTTATCTGGTGGTTTAGGTGAATCTAGAAATTCATCTACCTTTCTTATACATTTAACTTATTGGAGTATAGGTTTTTCAACATAATAAAATATTCTGAATGTCTGTGCTATCTGTTGTAATATTTCCCTGTTCATGTCTGATGCTGCTAATTTGAATCCTCCTTTCTATATTCCATTTGGTTAGTTGGACCAAATGTCTGTGATCTCATATATTTTCTTAAAGAACTGGCTTTTAGATTTTTTGATACTTTTGTTACTAGTTTATCTTCCAAATTTCATTTCTTCTTAAAATTTAATTTTATTTCATGTATGTATTCATGGTGTGTTTATTTAAATGATCCACGTGCATGCCAAATGATCCATTTGTTTGGAATATTTTATTCCATCTTTAAGGTGGTTCTCATATTTACAGGTAAGGATAGCTTCTCATAGACAACAGAAAGATGCAATTTTATTTCCTTAGTCCTTTCAAATAACCAGTGTCATCTTATTGGCAGGCTGTAATTATTAATGCTTAAAGTTATTCTCAGGGGTAAGTGTATTATTATTTGTTGTTTTCTGGTTTTGTTCTTACTCCTATTTTGTATTTCAGCAATAAATGTATTTTCTTTCTTATATGTCATTTTTTTCCAAGATAGGGTTTCTTTGTGTACCTCTGGCTGTCCTGGAATTCGCTCTGCATACCAGACAAACCTCTATCTAACAGGAGATTCACAAACTGTCTCCTGAGTACTTGGACTTAAGGTGTGTGCCACACGGTCCAGATTTTTGAAGATTTATTTATTTTATATATGTGAGTTACGTGAATATACTGTATCTATTTTCAGATACACCCAAAGATGGCATTGGTTCCCATTACAGATCATTGTGAGCCACCATGTGGTTTTTCGGAATTGAACTCAGGACCTCCAGTAGAGCAGTAAGTGTTCTTAACCTCTGAGCCATCTCCCTATCCCATAATGTTCAGGTTTTTTTCCTGACTATAGTCTGTTGGTTATGTTTATCCCCTCCAGTATAAGTAAGCCTTGCAGTATTGTCTTTAGAGTTGCTTGGTTGAGGCTAACATTTTAACCTGGAAAATGTCTTCAGGATTTAAGTTTTCATAAGAAATTAGCTGTTGTTCTGGTGGATTTTTTTATGTGTTATGTTATTTCTCCTGTAGCTTTCAGTACACTCTCTTTGTTCTTATTAATTAGTATTTTAATTATAGTATGTTATGTGGAGGTTTTTAAATATGATTCTGTCTATTTGACCTTATATGCTCATACAAGGTCTATATGAGTATTTCCTGACTTTGCTTGTATTCTAGTTTCTCTATTTTTATCTTCAAGACCTGATACTTTGATTTCTACTTGATCCATTATACTTATAAGCCTTTCAAACCCCAAGTTTTCGAAGTTAGTTATTGGGTATTGAAATTCTATCTTTCAGCCGGAATTCCCTCAAATATTTCTATATTTTTATTGAATTAAAATTAGAAATCATGGATTGTCTTAGATATGTTAGTCAGTTCTATGTGTTTTTGACAAGATCACTCAAGCATGAATAGTTATTCTCTTTAAGTATATTGGGTTGTTTTCTGATGTCTTCTTTAAAGTCCTTGAAATCCTTGTAAAGCTTGTGATTGCTCTTTTAAGGTCTGTGTCCTAGAGTTCATCTATGTGATTTTTCTTGTTCTTCTTCCATTAATTATTTAATCTATTTATCTACTTTACATCAAGAATGCAGTCCCTCCTCCTTTTAGTGCCCTCTCTCATGGCCCCTCCTCCTACCCCTTCCCTTTCATATCTAGGTAATTCTTATTGGAGAAGATTACTCTAGGAATAGAAGATTCATGTATATGAATATATAAATATGACCTGTCCATGTAGGTGATTCCAATTCATAGGTAAGGAAGAATGAAAATTTTACAAACTGATATAATTTGATTGAGCAATCTGTGCTACCTGGGCTATGCCTAGTGTGGGGTGGACTGGGCTCCTGAACACTTACCAGGTAAGGTTATTATATCGGGTGTTTAATTGATGCTTTGCCTAAGGGTGAGCTCCAGTGATTCAACTGAGATGCTGCATAAATTACAACCTTGCCTATGCCTTGTCAGAAAATTAAGGGAAGTTTATAAGGTTGTAGGTTTAGGAAACTCACTATCCATTTACTATAAAGGTTGGGGTTTTATTTTTCTTTACAGTTGAAGGAGTGTGATATTAAATCCTTTAGGTACACATTAAAGAGAGTATAGCAGTTTCATATGGTTTCAGGTTTATGAGAATTCCAGCTTCATTCCCATAGAGTCTGCAACAATTTGTAATCCCACCAACAGTGAATGAGTGTTTTCTCATACTCATTGCTTCTCATCCTCACCTCATTTGCCTTCGTATTTTATACATTTTAAATCTATTTCTTTCCAATGTCAACTGTCATCATTTTTACTTTTAAATTGAGGTTCTTCACCTTAAGTGTCAACAGTGTTGCCATCGACCTATATTTCTTGTTGCAGTATAAGCCTTAAATATCCATTTCTAGTTAACTATGCCTATCCACATCCTTGGGCTCTAGAATTTTTCTTATTTTATTTTGTCATCTTAAGGATGAAAATATCTTAATATTTCCAAGCTCTAGTATCTGTATGTGTACAGTGTGAAAGGTGATGTAATTATACAGATATGTAGATTTTCACTGCCAAGAGTGTTTTTAATTTCCCCCTTTATTTACAAAGTTTTACATAGCATGTCTGTGTTGCAAATAATGTATTGTTTAATAATCTTTTACAAGCTGTTATTTGAATTTATGCTGTTTTTCAACTGAAAGTAAATGAGTGGATGTATTTTGAAGTAGTCTCTCCAAAGTATCCAACTTCATTATATTGTAATTTTAAATTCTTTTTCTTTAATTAAGATATTTATCCTCCTTTCTGAATGAATTTTGGACATTCTGAGATAAGGTAGATTGTTCTTTCATTGGTTTCTTTAGATTTTTGCAGTGTAAATATATCAGTCTCTTTCCAGCAGACTATCACCTGTTCTGGTTAACTTTTGTTGTACTCTCTAAAGTACTGATATTATGACTTTAACAGAAATATAATTTGTTCTTTACTATCTGAGAATCTAAAGTGTTTAAAAGTTGAATTAGGTAATTTTTACTACTTTATGGATTTTTATGAGATATATTATCTTTATCTATGACTTTTAGAGTTTCTATTAGATAATACCTATATGTATTTTCTCATCTTTTCCTTACTGCTATCCATACAGTGTTATAATTTTCCAGTTGATTCATTCTTTCCAAGATTTTTATTCTATTTTAAGTGTGATCATAATTTTTGTTGCTGTTGTAGCTTTTAGCAGACTGTCACATACACCTGGCACTCTTTCTTTACCCCATCAAAATTATTTATTTGTAGTGCTAGTCCTCAATAGTTTAGTGTTCTAATATCTGAAAAGTCTTGTAGTTTTTCCTTAATATTTTATGAGATGCTCATTTAAAACTTGCCAACATTGACTAGGCCCATTCTGGCAGTGAAAGCCTGTGGCCAGTTTGACTGGCTTATTCATTATGATGAAAGCTTTCTTCACAATTCTGTTGTCATGGAAGCCTTTCTATACTCTCAGTATGGTCAAAGTTGGCACAGTTTGGCTGTTCATCCTTTTCAGGTAGCATTTTTGTTAGCTTTCACTAGATTTTTAGGCTAAGGTAACTTTTCTTTCACATTTTAAAAGTTCTAGTAGATAATATATGTATGTATTTAAGGTAATTGTTTGGTTCATATCTTCGGCAAATACGTACATGCTTTTTCACTGTAACTTTTGCTCTTATTTTGAACATGCTCTCTTATTTACTTGACAATGTAGTCTTACTATTTATAAATTTTCTTTCTTTACCACTTTATTCCAATTTATTTCTTAACTAGTTATGCAAATACAGGAGAGTTTTGTGTTCATGTTAAGGCTTACATTCCTATCAAATCACATATACTGACACTTTGAATTGGCCCCACATAGATTTTTCTTTTAAACTATGAAGTCAAAATCTCTCAAAATTTTAATTTTTAGTAGAAGAACATATTTTTTGATCAGACTAATATGAAACTTCAATTTTTCTTTAAATTTCCATTTATTATAAAGTTTTAGAGGAGTAATACTTTTTGGTCTTAAAATTCTTTCACATTTTAAATATTGATTTATTTATATTCATATTTTATATTTGATATATTTTCAGTTATAAAATATTGTGAACTTAATCTTGTTTCTAATGATTGATTTTAAAATATATTTTATGTGTACTAAATTTTATATTCTCATAATTGAAATTATTAGTTTTATTATACACATTATGTATTTAATACTGTACTTTTCATGGTTTTGTGTACAGTTTTTATATTTATGAGTTTATTTTAAGTTCATTGTATATTCAATTTTAATCGAAGACCAACTTGTACTGAATATATCATTACATTACAGGTTTTAGATTGTAAAATCAGATTCTTCATGATTCTGTAATTTCCTGTCAGCATTCACATACATAGAACTTCAGATCAGTGAGATGTTTCATTGATTAACATATACAATTTATGTTTTCCAGATTTTTTGTATTTCTTAGTTTACCCTTGGACTTTCACTACTCTTTGTTTTTAGGTTACAATTTATAACATTCTCCATTCTCTTTCATCCCTCCTTAATTTTCTTATACACCTCCCAATCTGCTTTAAATTCAGGACCTCTTATTTTGTTTCACTAATAGTTTATACACTTATATACATATATATGAGTGTGCATACCTAAATATAACCCATTAGTCTATATAATGACACCTGTATAGATGTTTTCAAGGATGACCTTTTTGCAGTGGGCAACCAATTGTGCTCTTCATTAGAGATGGGCAGCTCTCCTGTTCCCATAATTCCAGTTTCCTATACTTCTTTGTATAGAGTTGAAGCCTTGTAGATTTCCTCCATCCACATTCACATGTCTATTGATGCTGCATTCTCAGGCTCCCATTTGAAGAGTCCTGTTGATGATGTTTTATGAGTATAGCTTCTAATATTAATAGTAGTAGTTTCTGTCACTCTGAGCTGCTAATATTAATAGTAGTAGTTTCTACCACTCTCAAAGAAAATTCCCTTTTTCTCCTGACTCTTAAAATCTGCCTACTTCCTCTTCTGCAATGGTTAAAGAGCATTAGGTTAAATGTATTTTTTGAAATGAGGCTTCAGAATTCTGCACTTTGATTAGTTGTACTTTTCTTTAATGGTTTCTGTTGCAAAGAATCTTCTTGATAGGAGTAAAATCTACACATATCTGAGAGTTCAAGGACAAATGTTTATGGGTGGTTGTAAGGAATTATGCTGGTTTATTAAACTAAATGATATAGATTCATTTCCAATAATCATGGCTACAATAACAGTGAGTAATTATCTAGGTTTTGAGTATTGTAATCTCCTTTTTTGAGTGAGTCTTAAATTCAATGAGAGAGCTGTTAGTTATCCCCAAGTTATACATGCCACAACTGCACCCTTCAGATTATGTTGTCACACTATTAGTTGATATGTATCATAGACAACATATCTGGGTAGGGTTGCTGTTTGCCTTTCTCCTTTGGAATTTTTCAGGTTGCTGTTTAGTACTGTGAAAGGTAGCTCTCAAGGAGTGGGCTTTCTGGTCACTTACAGCTTAGGGACTTCTGATCCTTGTCACTGAATGGCATGGTATCTTCAATAACAGGGATTTAACTTGTTACTTTTT